>PVJC01004838.1:0-62229 GCA_004026665.1 Murina feae
CTGGTAACTAAAAGGCAATGAATACTAGATAAAAATCTAAAGGGATATTATTTTCAACTTAAAATCTGATACTGAGCCAAATTATCAATTAAATATTAGGATAGAATAAAAAATGTTTTTAGGCATACAAGGTGTCAATAGATTTATTTTCCATGTAATGTTACTCTGAAAACTACTTGAGAATATACTTTACAAAAAGCTATAGAGAAAATCTGGGGATGGGGAGGAATAGCTCAGATACGGAAGTCAGATCAAGTATGGGGAGAGAGAATTGAAGAAATTGCCCAGGATGGTAGTTTAAGGAGATGCCAGAATGACAACTAAGTCCAGAGGCAACAGATCAATAAACTTCTTTGAGTTCCTGATGTATCCTTCTATCTTAGGATGGGATTTAAAAACTGAAGACGTGTGTGAGGTTGAATTACAACACATATCTAAAAATTTAAGCAAACAGATTCAAGCTTATTATTATCTAAGGGGAAAATGTAAAGTCATTCAGGAAACAGAGTTATCGTAAATGGCTTAGCTATAAACATCATTTACTCATGTATATGTATATGTATATGTACATGTATATGTATATGATTAAGTGACCATCTGACTATCTGACCGGCCAGTATGTATGATACACACTGACCACCAGGAGGCAGACACTCAACACAGGAGCTGTCAAGCTGCATTGACTTGGTTCTCGGGTGATGCACCCCAGAACCAGAGAGCAGGGAGTCCAATGTCCAATTCCTCTCGGGGTCACGTGATTCCACCTCCAGCCACGGGTTATGTTGTTGCTGGGGTACTATCTGCCCCGAATCTGCTTTACTGCCAAGCTGCAGTAAATATTTCTTCTAATTAATTTCCTTTCAATGTGCACCAGCCACCAGTATAGTATAAACACTGAGTATTAATAGTAAGTCAAAGGATGAAGACCTATAATAAGAGAATGGGAGAATACATGGGGCTACAGACAGCAAAGTCCTTACTTTCTATAGTGGTAATTCAACAGATAATGCAGAAAACTAAAAATATAAGAACTAGAAATTTAAGGACATTATTCAATAACACGATCATCAGATAAAGGATAGAAACTGCTTCTAAGGAAGGCAGAGAGGCAGGGAAGATGGCTTCATCTTTTGGGCTCTGCAGAGCCACTGCAGATTTCAGCAGGGGTGCAGATTAATCAGATTTGTGTTTGAAAGGAAATCACTGCCAGAACACAGCTGATGTAGATGGTGACCTGAATTAAAATCACAGAGAGTAGGCAGAAACGGGAGGATGTGAAAGATGTTCAGAAACCAATCCACAGCAGTGGTTCTTGACGTGTGGTCGCTAAGTGGACAGCTTCATGGAGAATTTGTTAGAATTGCAAATTCTCAGGCCTCACTCCAGAAACTTGAGGCGGGGGCCCAGCAGTCTGTGCTCTAGCAAGTCTATCAGGTTATTTTTGATTCATGTTAAAATTTGAGAGCCACCAAGCCCCGGGAATTGGTGATTGATTGGACATGCGGTTGAAGGAGAGAAAGGGAAATGTCCAATTTCTGGCTTGAGCAATTAGGCAATAAATTGGAAAATGATATTCAAGATAAACCATGTGCCAGTGCTTTTTAAGTGTAGTTACACTCACAGCCCATGGATAGCGGAGCAAGGACCAGGCTAGTCTTGAGCAGTCTCTGAACAAGTCTTCTTTCAAAGCCCATGAAAACGTTGAAGATTTATTATTATTATTTTGAATCCTCACCTGAGGATATGTATATTGGTTTTATAGAGAAGGGGTGAGGAGGGAGGGAGGGAGGGAAAGAGGGAGGGGGAGAGAGAGAGAGAGAGAAAGAGAGAGAGAGAGAGAGAGAGAGAGAGAGAGAGAGAGAGAGAGACATTGATGTGAGAAACATCGATCAGTTGCCTCCCATATGTGCCCGACTAGGGATTGAACCTGCAACCTAGGTATGTGCCCTGGCCGGGAATCAAACACCCAGTCTTTTAGTGTATGGGACAATGCTTTAACCCACTGAGTCACACTGGCCAGGGCTAAAGTGTTGGGGGTTTTATTCTCTTCCATGTTTGACTTCCCCCATGCTAATTTCCATTGAAAATTAATTTTTGTTTTATCAACAAATAGCTATGCAGCCAGAATCCTTTACAGTTCCTATTAAGATGGGGGTTCCTATTCTACAGTTCCTATTAAGATGACATGCTACTGAGATGCCTCATGGGAAGGAATTTAAAGAGGAAGGAGACGGTTAATAACAAAAGGAAGCAATCTCTATGAAATTGATCTTCTTTCAACAGTTCGTCTTGGGCCTTTAACATGTCACATAAATAGTTTGTGGCCCAGTAATTTTAGCTCTCTGAAGAATGAGAAACGTGTGAATAAATAATGTATTTGTTCTAGAGACTGGCCCAGGTTTCAGATAACAAATCCCTAAAATAATTATCATCTTTAAAGTCTTGTGCAATAAGGCACCTTTGAAGAGATCACCTCATTCCTGGATTGCTGCAAAAATTTCCCAATCCTGCTTCTCACCGCCTCAGCCTTCCTGCACACCAATGCCAGTTTAACCTTCCTGAGGCACCTGGAAGACAACTCAGTGATTGAGTCTCTTCCCTTTCTCTGAACCCAGTGTGAAAATGGGGCATAAACATCATATGTCTCCACAGCTGGGGAGTATCCCTTGATGCAAGCTCAGTGGGAAAAATAAAAATAATTTAATTCTGAACACTTTTCTCTTTTACTTGAAAAAAAGTCTGTTGGAAAAATTTAGAGATTGGATAGCAAAGTGCTTTGGGCTAAACGCACGTGCAAGTGTAAGAGAGGAAACATGTGTCTAAAAGACACGTCTGCCTTGGGTGAATTGGTCACACATGTTGCCGAAGTGTTGAGTAGACAGTGCTTGGGGCTGGACTTCTGGACACAAAGGACAGGAGCTGTCTAGAGGGGAGGGAAGTAGGGAGGGGCTGTGCAAAGTCTCAGGGCACAAGGTAGGGTCATTCCTTTTGGGTGATAAAGGAGCAACATGCTAGTGGCTCTCCAAGGACCATAGATGTGGCTCTGAGGCAGACACTATGAGGGGGTCACTATCTGGCTCTGTGTCAGCTTCCCAGTGGCTTCTCTCCACTGATGACGGGCAGTGCTCCCTTGAGAGGAGCCTGGTGCTCTGTCTGTACGCCTAGATCTCCCTATCTGTACTCCTTTCCAATCCAGCCCTCTGGTCTCAGACCAACTAAACATACACATGGAATTTGCTCTAATCCCTCCAGCTCTCCCCCACTCCCCCCCTCCTTTCTCCCTAGTCAGATGAATTTATTTATTTTTTCTTCCTAGCCAAAGGGGATGAAAAGGTCTTGTTCTTACATCAAATGTTTTTCCCCCCACACTTTTATCTACTCCTTAAATTCATCCTCTTTCCTGAAATGCCAGTTTTTTTTGAGACCTAAAAGGAAGGAAATATACTCCCCCCCCCCCGCTTTTTGTTAAGATCTTTTTTTAAAATATATTTTATTGATTTTTTTACAGAGAGGAAGGGAGAGGGATAGAAACATCAATGAGAGAGAAACATCGATCAGCTGCCTCCTGAACACCCCCTACTATGGATGTGCCCACAACCAAGGTACATGCCCTTGACTGGAACTGAACCTGGGACCCTTTGTCTGCAGTCCAACGCTCTATCCACTGAGCCAAACCGGTTAGGCTGTTATCTTTTTTATTTGGGGCCTGAGGCAAGCAAGTGGTCTAGATGCATAGGTTTTTGAATGACAGAAAAGAAAAACTGGGAGAAACTAATCTCTACAAAATGATGCTTAAGGTTAAGCTGACTCACATGAAATTGTTGATATTCAGCCCCTTTTACTTCTAACATAGCAATTTTGTATTGTTTAACATTTTAAAAACCTTTTCTCTACACAAAGATGTAGGTAGCTCTGATGCCACAAAAAAGCGTTTACTATAACTAAAAATCACTATTTAAAAAAAAAAATGCAACCCAACCTGGTGCAAACTAAGAAACTCTTAGTGTAAAAGTGGGGTTTATTAAGATGGAATTAATGGAAGAGAACTTTCTAGAATAGGTGAGCTTTCCTGGTCTTAAAATACGGATATGAGCTAACTGGGAAAGTGAGGGAGGGCACATTAGGGGCAAGAATGGCTTCGGGGTGTATGTGAGTTCCTCAAAAGGTCCACATTGGTTGAGTAAAAAACACATTTGCATTCATTATTATCAAAAGATGTGTTTAGGCAACTGACAAGGAGGTTCTTACAGTCTCTCTGGGTTCCTGATCCTATTTAAACCTGGCTCCCTTTAGGAAGCACCAGGCTATAGGGGAGGGAGCAGTGGGCGGAGAATCAAAAGACCTGATTTTCCATCCTCACCCTCACACAACTAGCTGAGAACGCTTGGAGGTCTCCTTAGGCTTTGTAAGTCTGTACTGCCTTATCTACTGGGGGGAAAGGTGAAGATAATTATGCCTCCTCTGCCTTTCTCACAGGGGTGTTATCAGGATTTAATAAAATCATGTAAGGAGCTATAAAAGATGCAAGTAACTTCTTCAATTATAGCAACTGCTTTTGAAGCCTCATTTAGGCACTCTACGGCCTCATGCATATTATTGATATCAGATTCAGAAAACATGATAATGAATTTAACTCATCTTCAGATACCTAAGAAATGTCAAAACATTTCAATTATGAATGATAAAAGAGAGACATTAGCAAAAACTTCATTTATTATCCCAGGCTCTGTCTTGATAAACATTCTTTCCAGTGAAAAAATTATAATGATTTTTTTGCTTAAAATTTTCTCCTCCTCCTCCTCCTCCTCCTTTTCCTCCTCCTTCTCCTCCCTCTTCTTCTCCTCCTCCTCCTCTTCCTGCTCCTCCTCCTTCTCTTCTTCTTCCTCCTTCTCTCCTCTCCTCTCCTCTCCTCTCCTCTCCTCTCCTCTCCTCTCCTCTCCTCTCCTCTCCTTTTCTTATCCCTCCTTCTTTTTACCCCTCCTCTTCCTCCTCCTTTCTGCTCCATCTCAATTTATTGAACATTACATGAAGCCAGAGACTAGCTTAAACACCTTATATAATTTTCACCTGTACTTACATTATTCTGTTTTCTATATTCTTGCTGTTCTGTGAGCCAGCTAATGTGCTAAATATTTACTTCAAACATAATTTTGTTTAATATAAACTTGTGGAAATACTATATTTAATGGGAAGAAAACTGTATTTTAGATCATCCATCCCCAACTAAAGTCTCACATGTGCCCTACGGGTTTCTCTAGTCCATGAAATTTTCAGGCCTCATAACTGCCTCGGTCCAGTTCTGTAAATCTGACTTTCCTCCCGGTCAGGAGAGCTTGGTTGCCTGGTCTGAGTCCCACCACCCACAGCTGTTCCACAATCCAGTTGGGCACGTCTGCTGCTGTGAGGTGATCTCACAAAACCAGACACCACCCTCTCCATGTTATTTCTCTTTCCCCCTTCACCTTTCTTATTAGTGACAATAACAGTCTCTAGGATGTTGGAGGCCCATCTGTGAGAGGCTAATTGATTTCCCCTCATCACTCCATATTTATTTCCTTTTCCTCACCTCCAGAAGCAAGCTCTGAACCAAAGGCCATGGCAGCAGCTCATGCTGGCAAATTCCTGCTTTGATTATTCCTTCCCTGGCAACAATGATTTATCCAGCTTGTCAACTGACTGGGGACATTGCGACAACCATCTGTTTCCCTCTCTCTGAATCCTTTAAGGTAGTTAGGCTCCATTTTCAGGATCATGTCCCTGATGCTGCCTGCATTTTTCTCCATTTTCCAGTGCTGGCTTTGGCAGGGTTTCTTCCCTGAGGGGTGGCATTCTCACTTCACACTTGTTCATTTGATTAGCAGCCTTCTCTTGTGATTAACTGTTTAGCTTCCAGCAAGTGGACTCATGGTTAGCTTTCCCTTAGGCTTCAGTGGTGGTCCTTTCATCCTGTCCATGCTGACACCATCTTCCTTCAGGACCACGTCCTCCTATTGGTTGAAACGCCTCCTGGCTGTCAGAGCCCTCCTGTCCTCCTGCCCTGCCCTCCGTTCAGACTCATCTCTTCTTGCCAGGAGGACTGAAGCAGCCAGTTCTTCTTGAAGACCAGCCTGCTCCCTGCAAACCTAAGTTGCCAAGTACCTTTCCTGAAACACAAGGCCAAGTTCATGGCAGGCTCTGCTTAAATCCCTCAGGCGTTTTCACTGGGCTCACGCGAAGCCCATCTGCTTTGGCCACGCCTTTTGAAATCCATCCTATTTTCCTCTCTTGCAGCAGATTGTGTTATGTCCTTATATATTTTTTCTCTTTACTCGAAATCCCTTGCAGTGAATCGGTGGGGGTAGGACGTTTGGCAATATCTGGAGACATGTTTGGTGAATCAAAATGGGAGGAAACGGGCATGTTGCTGGCATCTTCTGTGTAGAGGCAAAGAACTGTTCAGCCAAAATGTCAACAGTGCTCAGGCTGGGAAACCTGTGCAAGCCAGGCCAACCGTTGGAAGTTGTCTGAATGCACTGTGTCCACTTGTGCCTCCAAATCTTTGCCCAATAACCTTTCTCTCCAGTGAATCCCTTCCTCCCACTATTTGCCTGTTAATGTCTAATCCTCCGGCAAGGCTCAGCTCCAGCACATGCTTATTGTGATTTCCTGACCTCTCACAATGCCTGGTGCCCCTCTTCTGAACTCTAGTCACCCAGAGTTCCCAGCAATATATGCTTATGGAGGATCTAGTAGGTACCAATAATCGGTTAGGTGCTAGGATTAAAATAGCAAAATTATAATGAGCACTGTGCTTATAAAATCAATAATTCTATCTCTCTCCCTTCTTCTCTAAAACCAATAAAACTATATTTAAAAACAAATAAGGAAGTACCTCTCTTGGACACATGACCAGAATCCAGATCTTTAGCATTGTGTCGCAAACCATTCCCATTTCTCCCACCAATTCCCACCCTCTCCACCTTGATCCTGCCATGATGTGGCCACACCTGCGTGGTTTTGCACACTTTCCTCACCCTGTCATGCTTTTAGGTTTTCCTTCTTCTATCAAGACACAGCTCACTAGCACTTCCCCTTCACTGGGTTCTCAAAACAGAGTTAGTTCCTCTGTTCCTGGGCACCCTTGTCCATGGTACTTGTTTGTATCTCAGCATTTAGTAAAGGAAAGTGGTGAAAAGCATAGTTTCTGGAGTCTGATATATCTGGATTTACTTAATCTTTCTTCCTTAATTTTCTCATCAGAATAAATAAAAGAATAGTACCTACTGCATAAGTCCTACTATATAAGTTTTTGAAAATATTAAACACAACAATCCATGTAAAATACTCAGCATAATATTAAGGAGTCCATAAATTTTAAGGGTGACTCCATTTTTAACCATATTGTCCTGTAGCTCTGATTCTGTTGCTCTCTTCTGGACTGATTGCTTTCTCCATGAGAATAGAAAGGGCATTTTATTTGTCATTGTAGCCAAGCGATAGAAAAGCCTACACAGTAGGTGCTTGTTGCGTGTTGGAGTTAAGGATGGGGACCCAATTACAGTGGTCTCTCCTGCAGCAGTTTGGTACCTAGCAGTAATTGAGCACTTACTAGGTACAACCGTGGGGGCAAGCACTATCACACATTGCCCCATGTAATCCCTACAATCACCCTATTGCATTGGAACCATTACTATTAGTTCCCCTTTACAGAAAATGGGCACAGAGAGATAAATTACCTTCCCAAGGTTTCACAATTAGCACGTGGCAGACCAAATTTAAACGCAGGGAGTTTAAATCCTTAGATCTTTCCTAAAAAAATCAGATAAAGTCAATGTTTGCTTCAAGACTCCATTGCTGATGTAGCACAATGGATGCAAAGAAGCTTTGGGTCTGGATGCAGATGATACAAAAACACCCACTTCTTTTCCAGAGCCACCAAAATGACTCCAGAGCCACTCCCAGTAAGAACCAGTAGGGTGCAGTTTAGTGGGAGGGGTGGGGAGTATGTGGGAGATATTTATCTTCCAACCTAAACCAGATACTTTCAAAAGAGGCAACTCCACATTTGCCTTCTCATTGCTCATGATCTTGTAGAATAAACCATGTCAGAGATACATGACCGTGTGCGGAAGAGAGTGAGGATGAGTGCTTCACAATAGGGGTATTGAGAGGAAAATAGCTCATTCACAAGTGAATGAACAACCATCTTGGTGGAGTCCCTACAGAGGGAGTGGAGATGGGGAAGAGAGGTATTAATAAGTGGGTGTAAGAAGCAGTCTCCACTGTGTTTCAGACACAGGGGGTTCCTTTAACAGGAGCCGGTGGAGCATAACTCAGCTGCAGAGAAGACCCCGGGGGTTCTTAAGCTATCTGGGCTCCTAGGGCATCTATTTAAATTTTTAATTTTAGCCAAATGAGAATCACTCCTGCAGCAGAGCTACTGAGTTTCACAGTTTACTCTTAGAGAAGCTGTAATGAATCCTCTGAAAAGTCATGGGGATGTAAACCTTGCAGCATGGAGAAAAAATGTGAGTAAAACTTTAAGCTTTGCCTATGGATTCATAATGCTGCCACCTCTTTCTAAGACATAGCGCCAGGGTCCGGGCAGTGGGCTTGAGGGACAGGGGACATTGGTATCATGAAGTCCTGCAGGCTAGCCTGGTGGCTGCCTCTCCCAATTTGGGGAGGAAAGACAGCTCAGGTGTATCCCCAGACCTGTCTAGAAATTGCAGAAGAGGTGGCCTCAGGGATAGGCTTGTTGAAGGGGCTGAATTGTCTGGTGATCCTATTAACCTCCTGTGGTGTTCATTTTCTGATTGAGGACAAAGTCATAGAGACCCAGAAAACCACAGGCAGGGCATGTTGAGCTCTCAGGAAGGGAGGGGAGAGGCCTGAGGGATGAAAAGAAAGGGCAGTTGCAAAGGCCTGGTTTTGGAACTGGAGGCAAACATTGTCACGTGGCCTCAATTGTATTGATTTGTGGGGAAGGAATGCCTTGAAGGGGAGACAGAGGAAGTCCCTTGACCTGCAAACACTCCAGGAGGAAAATAAGTAAAGTATTTGTGGAAGCTATTTGATTAAACATATGTCCTTTAAATACATTTTATGTTACTGCTTACCACGGGGAGGGGTAGCTGCCCAAAGATAGGGGCACTATTCACAAGAGGGCCGCCATGCTGGGCAGACAAGAGAAGCAAATGTCCTTTGCTAAAATTAGATATGGTGAGCCATGTATATCGTTCAATGTACAGCATTCCACAATCAAGGAAGAGAAACATAGTCTGATCTTGTATGCACACACAAGTCTTTAAATGATTAAAATGCTGTACTATCAGCCTTCACATGGGAATTAACACAGTTTGGTAATAGGAGTTCTGTCTCACATATAGAAGTTTCTTAAATATTTGTTGAAATGATGAAAGAATTTCTTAAATTATTAGAGATTGCCTCATAATTTAACTGAACTGTGAGTTTTTTATTATAACCACACTAGCAAAGCACCAACATTAGAGATTCCTGGTTAGCAGAATTCTCTGGTTGACAGAATTTGGGGTAAGAGAAGTTATGTTTTTATCACTGGCTAATGAAAGAGATGGAGAGGTAATTCAATGAATGACCAGGGAGACTGGCAAGGGATGTTTTATTCCTTATTTCTTGATCCAAGTTATGCCTGAGAACTCAACTCCTTCAGTCTCCATAGACTTACTTTTCCTTGGAAGCAGCACATTTTAGCTCTGAACCCAGTTACCCTGGAGTGGTTCCGCCTTTGCTTCAGGTTCAGGGCTCACCTAGCCAAATGCTTCCTCTGGAATATGTTTCTTTCCTTGTGAGTACGAGCAACATGAATCAGCAATCAAACGGACAGCCCGGGTCTGGTTAGCCAGAGTGTGCTGGATAAACAGTGTTTACCAGTGTTCAGTTCTCCACGTGTTGACAGAATTTACAACGCTGCAAATTACAAAATGCACTCTGGGTTATTTGGGGGTAATTAAAGTTAAGTACTGAGCACCATGACCTTGCTGCCCTCCTGGCCAGGCTTGAGCACCCAGATGACACCCATTCATCTACCAGGATGTCACTGTGGGCCTCGGGGAGGCCTTCATTGGGGATTGGGGCCTCGTGTTGGCACCATCAGCAGCACCTGGCTCTCATCTCTATGCCAACAGTGCCCCTCTTGTGACTGTAAGATCCTGATGTGAGGTGATGATACAGCCACAAGCATCAGTACGGCCCTCACCCCCTGCATGAACCCTCCAGAAGGAGGCAAAGAGCAAGAGCACTGGACACAGTTGGATGGAACAGAACTGAGCATATATTCACGTAGGCTCCTCTGTCAGTAAGAAGGCAGGAGTGGGAGAGAGTAAAAACAGGGGCAACAAGGAAGTAGGCTTGCAAAGCAAGCAAGGGAGGAAAATGCAGAGAGATTATAGTAAGGGGGGTGCGGGGGACAGACACAAACCCATTATTCTGTAAGGCAATTGGAAAGCACTAAGACAGATTCAGACAGAGATAGTGATCCCAGTGGAGAGGGAGACCAGACGAACACTACTGAGTGAGGACTGTAGAGCAGACTGGGTTCATCTGTGCACATGTGTGTATTTGTGTGTGTGTGCTTGTGCAGCACTAGCTTGCTAATAGAATGGGTGATTGGGCTGGGACTGCTGCCCAGGCTGTTAGTGATATAACTAGGAATCAGCAAGTAAGAGAATAGTGAGAATAGCAGTAAGACAAAGCTAAGACAGGTTGTATATGTTTCCGTGTAGAGAAATGTGAGAGGAATGGAGAGGTCTCTAGTCTTCATTCTGCCATTAGTGATTAAACGCAGTCATGGCAACATGGATGTGGGATTGCTGTTGTCCAGGCATGGAGTAAGGGTTTACTGTACCCTCTCGTCTAATCCTTGCACCAGTTCCAAGCAGCAGGTCCTGGCACCTTCCCTGTCAGCAGAGCAAGACACTGGGACATATAGTTAGCAACTCGCCCAAGGTCACAGAGCAGTGTGGTGAGGGGGAAAGGAGTGAGAGCCACCCGCAGTTTCAACCTCCTTCACTTAGTAGAGTCTGAGTTATGACAAAGAATTTAGCAGCACAAACATTTTAAGGGTACTAGCCAGACATCTGCTGAGTGTCCTTCCTGCTCTTCAGTCAATAGACACATAAAGTCCTTTATTTTCCAAACACCTTAGGAATGAATGATGCTGAGGTTTTAGTGGCCCAGGGGTCTTTTTCTAAAGCTTTTCTCCTTCAAAACAACTTTTTATGTCATGGGAAAGAAAGTGACACACACACAAGTAAACACCAGAACACATTGTTATAATTATTCTATTTGTGTTATTCACACAGGCTGATGAGAAAGCTTTGTTCTAGAAATGTAAGTAGCCAAGTCGATGCACAGGCTAAGCTGGGATAGCTCACAAGGTTTATGGGGCTTTTTCCAGAGGGGAGACAGAGTGAACGAGGAAGTGAGTGTGGGAGTGAACGGAAGTATCATACTTAATCTGACAGTTTTCTTAAATGTTATAAACAACTTCCTTAGCCTAGCAAAAAAATCCTGCCTGCTGCCACAAGTCAAAGCCTGTGAAAGTGTTGCTCACAGCAGCCACTGTACCATTAAACCCTGTCTCTAAAATAAGTTCTCAATGGCACTGTAATCCAAGGCAACTCCATTTCCTGTGGGATCTCTTTTTATAGGTGTGGGGGGCGCTATTCAGTAGGCAGAAATTGGAAAAGGGCTGTGAAGGGAGACTTGACAAGAGAGAAATCTGCGCCCCCCAATGTTTCTAAGTTACCTTGAAGCTGATTACTTATGTCTCTGCTTCTCTCCACATCAATGCCAAACACACACACACACACACACACACACACACACACACACACACCTCAGATACAGTAAAACTTGAAGAATAATGTATGCCTTTATTGTAGGTGTACTTGAAGAAGGTAAATCACAGCAAAGGATCTTAAAGTTTCTTGTGCCCCTCTTCCTGACATCTCCATGGAGATAACTCTCACATCTCTTCTCCCAGAGTCTCCTATCTGGGTCCACATGGAGCGTACAGCACCACTGAGCTGTGCCCTCCACTTCTCTCCTCTCCCCTCCCATGTCCTTCCAAAGCCCTGGCCCTGGCAATCACATTGCTGACCTGTGGCTGTTTCCAGCGCCCAGGACATCTGGTCAAGCCTGATCGCTCATCTGTCTACGGACAGCCCCCTGGAATACCGGTGAACATAATTTTAAGCCTCATTATAGAAAGAAGGGAAGAAGCTAAAAATAGAAACTGGTAAGAACACGCATGGAATCCTAGGAGAATTTAAGAAGTGAGAGGGAAAAGGAGGCTTAGGGACAAAACGGCATGCGGATTAATTGGTGCTTTAATGAGTAGTTCATTAGGAAATTGAAGACAGAGAAGAGGCAAGATGAGAGACCAGATAGCATATTTTTCAACATAAAAGGAAACAGTAGACAATGTCCTATTTGTTTATCTTGAAATAGATGACATGCAATGACTTAAACCTTATGTAGCATAAAATAACTGTATATATTGTTCACAATATCCAGTGGAGAAATTGTATTTTAGCCACAATGCCATTATGGAATTGAGAAAAATGGCCCCACAATGTTCTGCCTCTGGAGAGAGATTTGTGAGAAACCGACAGAAGAATCCCGGTGACAGACAGAGCCTGCACTTTGCCTGGACATGGAGAAGGGCACCGCACCTTCCCTCAAGTCCTGCCTCCTTCCTGCTCCCTTCCTCACATTCCTGCCAAATGGAGATCGGACACCTGTGTCAAGGGGACTCAGGCACTTTGTCTGCATATTAACTGTTACATTAAGTTTTGCTGCAGGAGACAGTCCGTTAAAGTCTTCCCTCTGAGAAGGAGTGGAAATAAATTATCAACTGAAGGACATTTGGGGAAGAGATTTTTAGAGCATTCATTATCACTATTTAAGACTAATTGAAAATATCCATTGTTCCAGCGCCTCAACTCTACCAGTTCAGGTTTTTTAAATTTTGCTTTATTGCTTAAAATATTACAAAAAGTAGTACATATGTCTCCTCCCCCCCCCTTTGACCTTCCTCTGGCCTCCCCTATCCCCCAGTGACTTGTGTCCATTGGTTATGCTTATATGCATGCATACAAGTCCTTTGGTTGATCTCTTACCGCACCCCCAACCCTCCCCAGCCTCCCTGATGTAGTTTGACAGTCTGTTTGGTGCTGCTCTGCTTCTGTATCTATTTTTGTTCATAAGATTATAATGGTCTTTATTATCCATTTATGAGTGAGATTATGTGCTATCTACCAGTTCAGGTTTGCCCCCTGGGAAAGTTTTCTTTCTTTCCACACATGGGTCAACAAATAGGGTTCTCATTTGTCAGTTAATCTGTTAAATCCAAGAGGCTTCAATGAGGTCTTTCAAAACAAATTATGTCTTCACTGGAATGCAGAATTGGGGTGCAGTCCTCTTTGCACAAGAATCGAGAACAGTCCAGAGTGATGCTCTGTGCCAGGGAGGAGGCAAGACACTCCTCAAGGGAATAGTTCCCTGGCAAATGGAATGGATCTGAAGACGTTTCCTGAAGCAGCATCTAGGTGATGCCAGCTAAGTCATCCTCAAGGGAGACAGTCTTTACTCTGTATCTTTCATGACTCTCCCCAGGAAAGCCCTGCTCAGCATCATCAGGCCTTTCTTCCTTTATCCTTGCCGCAGCCTAGGATTCCTCGTCCTAGTGTGATACACTGTTGGATTGTGAGATTTGAGAGCACTGGGGAAAGTCTTGCACTTGGAATGTAACCTATATGGGCCTGCTGCCTTTGTGCTGGAAATCCCACCCGTCATTTCTCAGGGTATACCTTCGAAGGCAGCTCCTAACTGTTTTTCAACTATTTTTCAGTTAAGTGAATTTAAATGATATCAGCACAGAATCATAAGAGAGACCAGGATGCAAAAGAAGAGATCTGGGATAGATCAATTTTTGTTGTTTTTTTGTTTGTTTTGTTAGTCATCACCTGACAATATGTTCATTGACTTTAGAGAGTGAGGAAGGGAGGGAGAGAGAGAGAGAAAAAACAAAACATCTATGTGAAAGAGAAACACTGATTGGTTGTCTCTTTCATGTGCCCCTGCTGGTGATCAAACCCACAACCTAGGTACATGTCCTGATGGAGAATCAAACCCACGACGCTTTTGGTGTGTGGGACAATGCTCCAACCAACTGAGTCACCTGGCTGGGGCTAAAGCAGTTTTGATGTGAAATTTAAGGAGGTAGAAAGGATATATGTTTTCAGAGGGATGGGTTGGTGGAAAGAGCATTGAACCAGGAATCAGAGTCCTGGAGTTTGAGTTTTTTCTTTGTTTCTTAGTAACTATATTGCCTTGGGTAAGTCATCTAGAATTTCATAATCTCAGTTTCCTCATTATAAAATGGGATAATTACATCTCCCCTAACAACCTCACAGGGCTATTGTGATTATAACTCAATGTGATTAAGGGCAGATCCAGGTTCTATGGAGCCTGAAACTTATAGAATTTCAGGCACCCTGAATAAGAAAATGGATTATTACAAAATTATAAAAACAAAAGTAAGCACAAATGGGGAAATTTATAATAGCAAAATAAATTACAATTCATTTTGAAATCAGTATTCCCAGTTCAAATTGATTTTAGCCCAATGTCAAAAATACTCCAAAGCAAGTGGCCTGGAAGAGATACATAAGAGAGAAGTCAGAGTTATGAGAGAGTGGTCTTATATGTAACTTTCTAAAATTTATGAAGGCACAAATAATATACTCTATGCAGCAAATTAAAAAAAAACAAAGGAAAAAGAGAGAAAGAGAGTGGTCTTAACAAATTGCACTTAAAGTACCTACTACTGCAAATGTCAGTAAATCACAGAGCATGTGAGCACATTGTCAGGGTCTCGGAAGGCATCTGTATCTATATCTGTATCTGTGAGGGGTCCAGAAGCCAAAGTGTCCTTGGCTTCCTGGTAAACCAGTTTCTGAGATCACGCTTACTAAATGTCCTTGGGAACTGTACAGTACAACATAAAGGACATGCATTGCTCCTGGTTTCCCAGTTGCCAGAGTTGTTGTCTCATGGGAAGTCTATTTGGGTTATTTGTATCATAGCCACAACCTAAATTATTCTATTAAAAATGCATATTTATTTAAATTTCCTGTCGCAGAATATGTACAACCCTTTGCATGTATAAAGCAGGTATTAGAATTATGATTCGAACAGTTTATAAAACACTTAAAATACATACTTTTATTTGAGACTTGTATTGTCTATTGTTGTCCCAAAATGTAGCATCTTAAAGCAGCAGCAATCATGTTATTCCTCGTGCTCCCTGTGGGTCAGGTAGTTGAGAGTGGTTTGGAGAAGTGGTTCTGGTTCAGGTGTTTCACGCGGTCACCTTTGGGTGTTGGTTGGGGTTGCAGGCAGCTGTAGGCTTCATGAAGACCGGAGGACTTACTTCCAAGGCGCTCACATAGCTGGCAAGTTAGTGCTGGCCACTGGCCAGGAGCCTGTTTTTTTCCATGTGGGATTCTCTCCAGATTGAATATCCTCTCGGCATGATGGCTGGCTTTCCCATAGCAAGTAATGTGAGAGAGAGAGAGAGAGAGAGAGAGAGAGAGAGAGAGAGAGAGAGAGAGAGAGAGAAACATCTTGCCATTTATGGTCAAGGAAGTCACTTCACATGCAGCCTATTAATTCAGGAAATTACAAGTCAGTTCATATCCAAATGAAGGGACTCAAGACCTCACCTTTCTTTGTTTGTTTTTAAAAAATGTACTGTTGAAAGTATTACAGATATAATACTTTTATTCCCTTTTAACTCCTTCTACCACACACCCACCCTACCTTTCGATGGAGGATTGTCAACATTACATGGTAAGAAGAGCATTATGGGACATATATTGATGCAACCATCTTTGGAGAAGACAATATACTACAAGCCTCATACAAACTTGGGAAGTGGGTAGGGCAAATATTTTGATCTTCCTTCCTCAACAGAGAACACTTCAAAGAATTTTACAGGAAGAAGCCTAATAGGCCTGAATTAAAATTTACCCTCTACACCATATTCTCTGCATCATGCTAGGAAGTTACTTAACTTCTCGGAATTTCTCTTGCCTTATGTATTAACTGTAATATATTGTGGTTCTTATAAGGCTGAAATGAGATAGGGCCTGGGAAGGTCTAGTCAGTGCCTAGAACACAGTAAATGTTCAGTAAATGGTAGAAATGGTTAGGAGATGAAATATAGCAACTGAAACAGTAAATACTTATTAAATAATTTCTCAAGGTCACAAACTATAAAAATCAAATTATCCAAGCAAAATCTTTTAAGTGAATAAATGGCCTGTAGTTTGAGTTTGCATGTAATTCACATATGATTTATTCATATTGTTTGATTATAAACAGAACTCCTTCATTTAGTCTAACTTCAAATATCAATTGGGAAGTGAAAGCTTTTCTGGCTTCAGGTGCCCCTTATTTACTTTTGGATGATAAATGTGACCCACATTATTGATGATGGAGGCCCTGAACTTATGAATTGCTCTTTAATTATTCAATTTGATGGGATATGCAATATGTAAAATTAATAGGAGATGCAGTTGGGAGCAAATTTCCATTTTTTCCCTTAGTTAACAGACTTGATATAAACAATAATACAGCTGAGTTTAGCACTCAGGAAAATGTGACCGTATTTTTACATTGTTATGCATATTAACTAATTATAGTCTATTTTCTTGAATATTAAAGGTGATGAAATGGCTTTGTTTACCTAGGATTATTTAGGCCATATCTGTTGGGAGGTTGAGGTGAAGGGTTAGCAGAAAGTGTTTAATGCACTAAGCACATGTATAAGGTTTCCATAATTCATCAGCTCCGCGGTTGCACACCTTCCTGTGCATTTGCAGAGACTGCATACATTATACAGTGATGGATGGGATGCTGATTAAATAAAATGTGTTGCTCTTGCCCAGAATACATATATTTTCACATTAATTTTAAAAATTCTAAACGGTGTCCTTAAAAATGACTGGATGTTTATACCAGAACTGAACACCAGAGTTCACCAGAGCTATTAGGAATCTGACAAACAAAAAGTTGCTTTCTGTTGACTTTGCAGTAAGTGCTGTTCACTCCTTCCCATCAAGACAAAGAAACAAAGAAAACTGAAGTATGAAGCCCTAACTCAGACCTTCAATAACGGTTGAGTTCTTCACAGAGTTCAAAATTCTGTGCAAGGGTATCCTCTTCTCCAGAGAAAGTTAATGATAGGGAAAAGATTACCTCGTCCATCTCCCCTCTAGGAGAATCACAGGATATCTTCACGTAATTGAGGGTCTCCGATAGCAAGAAACAAAATTCATTTAATCTGGCATAACTCGGTGTTTCTCAAGTGTTACTGGAACAGAGATTTCTTTTGTTGCTTGTTTTTTCAAAGAACTTCCACTGACATCTCATAGACCCTCATCCTCTCTTAAGGGCCACACACTCACTAGTACAGTGCATGCATATGATACCATTTTACTTAGCAAAGCTCCTGCTGGTGGCTATGTGAGTTGCTAACAAGTTTTTGCTATTTTTAACCTTTGTGTGTAAATTGAAGACATGATTACTGTCTTTAAATAGACTTTAAAAATGGAATGCTTGGTCTTGACCTGATCTTGATTTAGAAGCCACAAATCATCCTTCTGCTCCATTGAACCCTGAGTGCAATCATCTCCCCTCTGCAGTGGAAATCGTATAGTGTCTCCATAGTGACAATTAGGCAAGAGGGCTTGACGTTCAAGGACAGATGAAGCTTCCTCTGCTGTATCGCTATAGCTGCCAGCTCTCTGTTTCACCTGCTTTCGTTCTGGATCTGGATGTGCATTTTCATCCAATATAAAGTTTGTTGGAGGCAGCAGGCGAGCTCCTCCTCCTTCCAGGCTGAGAAAGTTTTGGATGAATGTGCCTGGTTTTCCTGAATTGCACTCAAGTAGCCCGCGGGATGTCTGAGTGAGCTGCACAAGCCATCAAGTTCACACTGTTCTCCTGCACTGCCTTCTCCTGCCCAGTCCTTTCAGGCCCTTCCTATTCATTTTCTGCTGTTGGCTGGTTACAAAAAGACAAGTGCCTGGAGCACAGAGAACATCTGTCCAAAGCTCATCTGTTTCCAAGGGAACTAGTAATACCCATCTCTCCTTAGTTTCCAGTTCCTGTTTCCATTGATGAAAATAGCTTCTCAGTCAATCGTTGGCTAAGTGACTCATTTGCAATTGAGAATCAGATATATTCTGTGTATAAACATGATCATCATTCATGTTTGGAAACACTGTTATCCCACCCAGTTTGCATTAGGGCTAGGGTAGTTGCATAAACCCTGACATAACTGATTACTTCCTAGAACAAGTCTCTTTTGTGCTATTGTATCTAAGCAGCACTAGGTAGTTTGTCTTCACTCTTTTCTACAGACATCACCAGCTGGCACCATTTCTTCTTCCCAAAATAACTTCCATTTTTCTCCCCTTTCCTCACCCCTATAACCTTCCTTTCCAATTTTATATGTACACTAGATGCCTGGTGCACAAAAATTTGTGCACTCCGGCGGGGGGGGTCCCCTCTTCCCGGCCTGTGCCCTCTCGCAGTCTGGGACCCCTCGGGGGATGTCCACCTGCTGGCATGCCTGGCCAGTCTGGGTGAGGGGTTGAAGGCCATTTCAGGCTGCCCACAGCCCCTTCAGGGTTCGGGTCCCTACTAGAAGCAGGTATCTGGGATTTATTTAACTTCTTGTAATTGAAACTTTGTTGCCTTGGTCCCCCACTTCAGGTATCTGGGGCTTGTTTATCTTCTATAATTGAAACTTTGTAGCCTTCAGTAGAGCTCAGGACCCACAGGGCCCTGGCTTCCTCCACTGCCCAGGGCAACTCCAGCTCTGTGGCCGCCAGCATCTTAGTTGAGTTAATTTGCATATTTGCTCCTGATTGGTTGATGGGCGTGGCTTGTGGGCATGGCTTCAGAGTGTAACAGAGTGAGGGTCAGTTTGCTATTGCTCTTTTATTAGATTAGATTGTTCCGGACTTTGATCCTGTACAATACCTTTCAGTAGCCTCTTCTGCCCACCCTAGCCCCATAGGGTCTCCTTTTCCTCATTTCATTAGGCATTTACCATACTTAACCTTGTATTTTCATTTATTGTTAGCAAATCTCTATGCATTTTACCCAACTAGATGACAAGCATCTTGAAGTCAGTGGTTTTCAGTTTTCAGAAACATACATCCTCTCTCATTGTCTAGAGACCATAGGACAAAGGCCCAGGTGATGTAAGGTCAAGTTGACCTAGAACCTACTGAGTAAACTCTCACTAGCTTCTGTGGCCCTCCTCATTGGTATCTGGGTTTTTCAAAATGACATATGATATATGCCCACTAAGCCACAGTACTTAGAGTTTTCTTTCATTTTCCCCTAAGGTGGAAAATGTATTACTATCCTTAAAAACTATGTGTTTATACATTCATACAATTAGAATGGGACATTGCAAATATTTCTCAGAATTTTAGGCAATGAAAGTACCTGTCTGAGATACTAACTGATGGTACATAGTTGAGGATAAAGAATATTTCCAAACATGTATTCATATCCTGCTATGTGCCAAAACCCATCTAGGTTGTGGAGTCAAGCGATGAATAAGACAGATACAGCTCCTGCCCTCATGAAACAAAGGCATTGAAGATATTTTGCTCTTGAAAAACTATGAACCCAACCTTGAAAGCTAAGAAAGAAAAGAAATATGAGTGGCCATTTGGAATTCTGGACATAAAATATATGCATCATGTATTTTATGCAGACATGCTATTACATTGGTTGCATAAAATGGAGTCTTTTTTATGATTCTTTTATGGATCGGCCATAGACTATGCAATGCAAGTGGCATATAAAAGAATAATGGAAGAGACGAGACCTGACTAAATAAATCCCTGAAAGCTTTATTTTAAACATTCTGTCGTGAGAATACATTTCCCTTGCACCATTTTTTTTTAAATGCTTCCGTTCTTTTCTAGGTCATCAGAAATGAAAATATATTAGGAGAATGGCATGTGTATTAAAAATCTTTGCAGTATCTCCAAGTCAACACTAGATCATTAAAAACCTAAAGGAAATACTAAAAATGAATACATTGGGGGAAGAGTACTGAATAACATTTGGAAAACCAGACAGTATCTACCCATTTGTCTGGACTGGTGTCTACTACTGTTGTAAGAAACTGAAGCCAAACAAATGATACAATTTGTAGTGATAGTTTTCAGATTGTATTCATGCACATTGTGAACCATAATAAGTATTGGATAATTCTCATGGCAAGGATCATGGCAAGGTCCTGCAGATTAAATAAAGGGAGGGGGTGGAAGTAGCAATATTTACTGGAAACTTGAGCTCATATGTATGAAACAACAGGCTGCAGATGTGTCATTTCCGTGACATGATATAAAGTAACTCCTCATTCTTAGAAATTTCTAAGCCACAGTGAATGATAGATGGATGAGCGGGAGGTAGAAGCAGAATGCTCTATGATAAAAATGAGGTATTGATTCTCTGAGATTTTAATTTAGATTAGTTCACTTAGAAAAAGTAATAAATTGAAATGTACTCAACACAGCTCACATTCGAAATGACTTATCAGGATTCCGAAACGAACCTTAGGCAAGCAATAATTTTAACGGTAGCACTCACTCTAGTCACCCACGCTAAAATATAGCATCTTTGTGAAATAATTTGGACAAGAAAGAGACAAGGAGTATATCTCTGAGTGACAGATGGGAGCTTGAGCTTCAGTGCCAGGAGAAAAAATGGGGAAAGAACTGGATATAAGTGTCTGGCCATACTAAATTAGAGAGGCAAACATCTGAGCTATTAGGAAGGTGATTCAATGTGAGCTATGCCATTTATTTGCCCAATGCCTAGTTCAATTTGGTAGTTTCAGATGTCAGGTAAAAGGCATTTCTGTATAGAGAGTTGGATCTTTTTTATTCATATCTAGGTTTCTTGAGATTTTAATTTGTTGATGTTCAGGTTCATTTGAAAAGATGTGTTCATCAGTCTTTTTATCCTTTTATATATGCAATTAAATCAAATAGCGCCTATAAATCTGCTAATGCAAAGTTTGGTCTATAGTAGGTTAATAATCATAATTATGAAAGCTGACAGTGTTGGGACTCTTATTGTAAGTCAGACACTGAGCTCACCATTCTTATTGCATTTAATGTGGAGTTCAAAAAGCATTATGTCCCCTTTTGTGCAATCATGACTCACTTTTCCATTTAGTTTTACATTTTTATACTGAAATTATGACCATAGCACTAGAAATCAGTTAGTGTTTTCTTTGAAAACTATGAATTGAAGATTCTAGTATCGTTTTCTTCTGTATATATGTTCTCCATTGCCTTTTATGTTAATTCATGCTACATCCAAGATAAATATTTTGCTGTTCTTACAAAACTTCTCAATAAAAGTATTTTTTTCTTGCTGACCCTTTTTGGGGATACTTGGGGCTTTTAAAAATTCATTTTGTGCCTAGCTGGTGTGGCTCAGTGGTTGAGCATCAATCTATGAATCAGGCTGTGAAGTATTTGTTTTTATTTTGTTTTAATTTTTTTTGCCCTAACCAGTTTGGCTTAGTGGATAGAGCGTCAGCCTGCAGACTGAAGGGTCCCAGGTTTGATTCCAGTCAAGGGCATGTACCTTGGTTGCGGGCACATCCCCAGTAGGAGGTGTGCAGGAGGCAGCTGATTGATGTTTTCTTCTCATCAATGTTTCTAACTCTCTATCCCTCTTCCTTCCTCTCTGTAAAAAAATCAATAAAATATATTAATATATGTATAATCATATATATAATATATAATATATATTATATTATATTATATATAATATATAATCAATAAAATATATTAATATATATATATATGTGTGTGTATATATATATACACACACATATATACACACATATATATTTTTATTGATTTCAGAGAGGAAGAGAAGGAGAGCGATACAAACATCAACAATGAAAGAGATTCATTGACTGGCTGCCTCCTGCATGCCCCCTACTGGGAATTGAGCCCACAACCTGGGCATGTGCCCTTGATTGGAATTGAACATGGGACCCTTCAGTCCCCAGGCCAACGCTCTATCCACTGAGCCAAACCAGCTAGGGCCAAGCTGTCAAGGTTTGATTCATTGTCAGGGCATGTGTCTGGATTGCAGACCTGATTCCCAGTAGAGATTGTGCAGGAGGCAGCCGATCAATGATTCTCTCTCATTGATGTTTCTATCACTTTCTCCCTCTCCCTTCCTCTCTGAAATCAATAAAAATACCTTTTTTATAAAAAAGATTCATTTTGTTACCAGGTGACCATTATGATGGTGTACACAATCTATAGCACCTATCTCTGTTAACTGTTCTTAATAAAAAATGACTTAGTTTCTGTTCTGGCTCTTTCATAATAGTTCATGTTTCTAATCTCCACCTTAAAGAATTTCTCTTTTGTAGGTACAAGCAAAGTTCTTTCTATTAAAGGTGTAGCTTCTGTCGCATCCTGGGACACTTCAGGGGCCATTAAGCTTAATGAGTTAGCAATTTTTTCCCGAAGTATGTACGAGGTGCCTACTGGAGAGAACTTGAACAGGCTCTCCTGATGTTCTACAAAGCAAGTCTCTTTCCACAAAAGCTTTCGGGCTGAACTTTCCTTCTTGTCTAAGAGAAGCAAACATTTAGCCTCCAGTGCTGTGTAGTGCATCCCATGCCGGATCTGCATTCTCGGGCTATTATAGAACCAAGCCATCTTGATGCAGTGACAATAGATAAATCCCCTTTCTCTCCAGTCAGTTTTTTTTAATAGAATTCCATCATGAATGAGGATCATTTTTCCCCTTTGAAATGAGATTTTAAATTTCACACATATTTATCAAGAAATAGTCAAAGCAGAACAGGGCACTTTTATCACAAAGTTTTTTTTCTTCCCATGGAGCCTCTAAAAGCAAACCCCATGCAACCATCAGAGTACCTTTTCAGAGGCAAGTCTTCAAAGCACCCCTTTGGCCCAGTGGTTCCCAGCTCATAATAAAGACCCCAGGAGTCCCTCATCTTCTTCCCACCATATTTGAGGCTTCACAGGGAATTCTGACCCCAAGGAAGAGGAGGCAGAAGCAAACTCCCTTCATAAAGAAGCTCTGGATAGCTGGTTGGAGAGCCATGAGCTCTTGGCCTGGAATGCAGCTCTGTGGAGCCACCTTCCTATCCTATATAATAAAAGCCTAAGTGAATGGTCATCCAGTCATCTGTTCAACCAATCAAAGCATAATATGCTAATGATATGCTAAGGCTGCTTAACTGCTCACTATGATGTGCGCTGACCACCAGGGGGCAGTCGACCGGTTGACCAGTCGCTATGATGTGCACTGACCACCAGGGGGCAGACTCTCTGACCAGTAGGTTAGCTTGCTGCTGGGGTCTGGCCAATTAAGACTGAGCAAGGTGAGCCAGACACTCCCTGGAGCCCTCCCTTGGTTGTTCTCCAGCTCACCAACCTCCTGTGTCCCTCCCCAGCTCTGATCATGCACCAGTGGGGTCCCTCAGCCTGGCCTGTGCCCTCTTACAATCTGGGACCCCTAGAGGGATGTTGGAGAGCTGGTTTAAGCCTAGTCCCGCAGGCCAGGCCAAGGCACCCCACTGGTGCATGAATTCATGCACCGGGCCTCTCGTCATCTATGATGACAAAGGACCCCATGGACCTTCATCAGTTCTTCACTCTGATTCAGGAACTAATATTTCTAAAAGATATGGCCCAGCATAGAGCCTTCAGTTCTGTGAACTTGGTCTCTCACCTGTAAACTTAGCCAAGATCAGTATGGTGCACAGTCCCTGTAGTACTTTGAGCAAGTTTCTTAACCTCTCTGTCACCCTCGTTTGTAAAATGGGGACAATTTATTCACCTACCAAATATTTTTAAGTGTTTATCATACGTCAGAGACTGTTTTAGATACCAGGAATACATCAGTGACCAAAAATAAATAACTCTCAACCCTACATTAGCTTATATTCTCCTGAGAGAATTTAGAGAATTTAAGAAATTAAATGGATAAAGTATCACAGAGAAGAGCAAAGCAGGAAGGAGACAGAAATGCAGGTGAGATTTGCAATTTTAAGTGAGGGAGCCTGGGCAGGCCTTCCCAAGACTCTGACCTTCTAGCCAATACTGGAGGGAGGTGGGGCGATGAGTCACGGAAGTATCTGGGGGCGTGGCAAGGAAGTCGGAGAGCCAGGCTGGGAGAATGCCTGATGTCCAGAAGAAGCAAGGAGCCTGCTGTGATGGAAGACGAATAAGTGAAGTCAAAGGGCTGCTGCAGGGACAGATTTGTCATCCTTTGTATACATTGGCCTTTACTTAGAGTGAAATGGAAGGCTATTCCAAGGTTGTGAGTGAAGTAATACAGTCTTAGAGTTTAAAAGGATCTAACCACTGGTTTGAGAACAGGAGGAGACAAGGGTGAATCAGGACAGAAGCAGGAAGATAGCTTACTAGGTGACAGTAGTATGTGGAGATGACGTTGGAGAGGGCCAGGAGGGAATGAGAAATTGCTGAATTCCAGGTGTATTTTGAATTAAGATCAGCAAGGCTTGACAGTAATGATACATGATGTGCAGAAAAGAGAGGCATTGAGAATGACATTAACTTGAGCAATGAGACATATGAAGAAGCTGTGTCCAAGAAATCTGCACAAGTAGCAGGTTCATAGGGGAGGACAGGAGTTTGCTTTTGTACATGTTGCTTAAAGGGCCAAGTAGACTTTCAAGTAGAAATATTGACATTTAGATAATGGTAGTGCTATTACTCTGGGTGATTGGAAGGATTAAATGGGCTTTCTCATCTAGCCCTGCCTGCCTCTCCAGTCACATCTGCCGCCACATCTTACCACTCACCCAGGGTGAGCCATGCTGCACTATTTCGTACTTTCTCGCCTCCTTATCTTTGCACATGTGGTTTCCCAAGCAAGGATGATCTCATCTTCCCTTCTTGCCCATCCATGTTCTCTATTCTGCACATTTCTTATGAGCCAATACTTAATGTAGTTGCTTCCGCTTTCTCCCTTCTTCTCCAGTTCTAAAAGAAACAAAATTGGTATTATTTATTGAAGGCAAAGCAAATATCACTTCCTCCAGGCAGCCCCTCCATGACCTCTCTAGGTATAGCTAAGAGATGTCCTCCTATCAGCACTTATAGGCATTTCTGGAGCTTTAACGACAACCTTTGTCGTAGTTACCATTAATTAATAACTAATTATTTAATTATCACTGTACTTATTGATTTCTGTGAATCCCCCTTAATAGGCTATAATCTTTATAGAAGGGGAAATTGTTCTATTTCATAATAAGTATTTAATAAATATTTGTTGAATGAACGAATCAGTGAGTAAATGTTCTATATGGCAGAAATAAAATGGAGAAATCACCCTTTGAAAGGAATTTTTATAAAAAGAAACTTTGTTATGAAATTGACTTAAGGAGCAGCAGATCTTGAGTGGTCATCTTTGCCGAAGACTTTCCTCACCCAATCTGTTCAGCCGGGTGCTGGCACCGTGCCTGGCACAAAGAGACATTTATTAGAATAGAAGCTAAAAATGACTCACAAAGACAAGTTCTTCCTCCCCAGTCTGTGTACCAGGGGAGGATTAGTCACCAGCATGAAATTTGGAACTTGAATTTCAACCGTTTTGATCAGAAGTACTCTTCAGAATTATTTTATATTGGTAACGTTATCACAAGCTTTGAGAAAGAACTTACTCTTAAACATTTCTTAAAAGTGCCAGGCACCAAGGCCACCTGTCAGCTTTGACTTGCCAAAATCACAGTGAAGAAGCAAATGCTTCTGTAAACAGCAGCTGCCAAGCAGTTCTGAAAGAGGGCCCAGGGTGTTCTGATGAACACGGAGCAAAAGCTACCATCCCGCCCTAAACATGCCATGTTCTCTCCCTCGAACCCCTCTTCTACCTGGAATGCCTCTCTCCTCCACTTCACCTGGTGTCACTTTTCCAAGGAGTTCGTCTTCGATCTTCCAGGTACATGTGGGTCCCTTCCTAAGTGTCCCCAGAGCACCTCACACATCTCCCTGTAAAAGCAATGAATCCTCTTCACCATACGGTGTTGGTTAGTTGCCTATATCTCCCCTTTGTTGTAACTTCAGCACATTTCCCCCAAAGACTGGAATATTGCAAGCACTCAGTAAAGATTCATGAAATACACCAGTAAGTTCAATGGATGAGGATGATTGGAAAGGCACTGGGACTCTTGGAAGGATTGACTTACATGGAGGGTCCCAGAAATAAAATATTCCAGGCGCCAGAAATCACACTTTGTCTATCCTGCAAGCCAGCCTGGACCAGTTCCATTACTATGCCCTAGTGAAGTCACCATGGCTGAGTCATGGCATTATACAATTTCTTAAATCTCTTTTAAAAGGTATAGCTTGCCTTAATGAGAGGGTGTGAAAGTCTAAGCCCTGTAGTCTCTATTTTAGAGTCTTCAAGGTTTTCAAATGGTGAATAAGAAGATATGACTTTCAGATTTAACAGCCTCATTATAGCTCCTGTTAGAAAATATATCAAAACCCCTCCCAGAAATCTCCGGCATTCCTGGGACTTCCGTCTGTGCTGAGAGTGTCTCGCCTCCTTCATTTACCCCCTTCGTTATACAGGTCATTCCAAGCTACAGTGCGGGGTGGAGTGAGGGAACCCTGGTGGATTTAGTCAGATTCCTGTTTCTGAATATTTGTAAAAGCTTCCAGAAACACTTCTGGACAAACCTGTTTTAGTGTTTCTCTGCTAAGATCCTTTATGTCCACAGCAACTAATGTGTGATGTCCTTGAAACTACTGGACTCACATTAGTTTTCAGAGCAGTAGACTGAGAACAAACTGCAGTTAGAGAACCACTGGAAGAAGACATCTGTTATAAAACAATCCTAAAGCCACTTAATTTGCAGGGAATGTTCAGTGCTTAATACAAAAATAGGCAAGGTCATTACCAAATTGCATCACCATCTCATGAGCCATGCCGAAAATAAATGGGCTCAACCAAATAATACCTTATAAACGAAGCTTTCAACAGAAAAAAATTATTAGACCAGCTAAAAAGTCCCATATTTTGACTCTTTAATACACTTAAAATAACATTAAAATTTTTTTGTAAAATTTTATTTGGTTCTCACTAATTTTTAAAAACATCTAGTTTTAAGTAGGCATTATTAAATACAACACAAAAACACACACAGCATATGCTGAAAATCACTGAAGCCTAACATGAAATAAATAATTTTTAAAAATAAATTCTAATTCCTGCATTAGCATAGATTAATACTGACCTTGAAATTTATAAAATTGTTTTTAAGTTATATATAGTATTATTTTTTATTGCACTTCAAGAACAAGAGAAATAAAAGAATTGGAGCTAAGAGTGATATTGTAAGACAGAGAACTGCATGTGAAATTATTCCGTCAGATTCCAGCTTTGAAGGACATGATTGTGAAGTTCACGCGTTTCTTTGTAAATTAGAATTTTCATGATTTTGTTATAGACAGATAGCAGTGACTTTTATAAAGCAGTTCAAAATAAGTGAAGAATTATTAAATTAACTACTAAACGTGCTACTTTTTCCAGTTAAAATAGTCCATGCAAGCTTTATCTCGGGTTTTTGTGGATACTGACCTGCTCCTTATCTCATCCACCATCCGTTTTTCATTTGAGCTCTGTAATTTTGGACTGCGAGCACATCTTTAGGGGACTTGTTTGTGAAAATTCTGGGCAGTCTGGATTTAGGAAGCGTCCCATGAGTAGACTTGGTGCATTTAAAAACATTTTATCCTTACTAATTTTCTCTACTTAGCAAGTACTAAGAAACGTGTAAAACTCTCTATGGTAGTAGATTTTACTTATTCTTTTAAATGTGCTAAATATTACTTTATATGAGGGCATGCTGCTAGGTACATAAACGCTTAGAACATTATGATGGGCATTTCTAGTTTTTATCCATATATATTTCTTCTGGCCTTTGGGGTACATTCGAGTACTATACTTTCCTGCTCCTTTGCAATAAGGCAGAACAGAGTGAGCCATTTACAGCACGGGGGTGCTGTGAGAAAAAGTCAGTCACTTCCAGGCCGAAGCATTGCATTCACAGCATGAGACCCTGTGATGCCCTCTTACCTTTCCATGGCAAAAAAAAAAAAAAAGGTTGTGCATTTCTGATGCGGCTGCCGCAGATAATAGAGACTCCATCAGCCTGGGTTCCCGAGTGATTACGTGGGATAGAATGCCACATTGACCTGTGGTAGCTATAAAATGAGCAAAACATGTGACACAAGTGGGATTGTGGGATTTGGGTTAATTTCTCCTGCAGCAAACCTGCCCTGTCTGCTGCTGCTTTCATCTCTAATAAATTTATATTTTGTGTTATTCCTAGCTATATTAACTTCCCTTTCATTAGCGGCAGCTTAGTGAATGTTTTATTTGTTCTTTACTTTTTTCTTTTTTAAAATTTTATTTAGTGATTTTTAAGAGAGAGAAAAACATCAATGTGAGAGAAAAATCAATTGACTGCCTCCTGCATGCACCCCAACCAGGGTGGGGAGCAAACCTGAAATCCAAGTAAATACCTTTGCTCAGAAATCAAACCCAGGACTCTTCACTGTATGGGCGAGGGCTCTAACCACTGCACCACTGACCTGGGCTACTTTTGTCTCTTTTTAAAATCATGTTTCTTTCATTTTAACTGTGTCTCTTATAAATAGTCTATAAACTTTAACATAATTTTGTATTGGTGAACATTTTTTTTTCAATTACAGCTTACATTCAATATTATTCTGTGTTAGTTCCAGTGTACAATGTAGTGGTTAGCCAATCATGTACTTTACAGAGTGGTCCTTCTGTATTTCATGTACCCACCTGGTCCCATACCCAGTTACTAAGATATTATTGACTATATTCTCTACGCTGTAATTTACATCTCTGGGACTATTCTGTAACTACCAATTTGTACTTCTCCATCAACCTAATTTTTAATTATTTCAACAAGCATTAAAGCTTTCATTTAGTTCCTTCTACATACTAGGTTCTATTCTGGGTGTTAGAGATTAAAAAAAAAATAGACAAAGCAGAATTTTTTCTCTAATGAAGCTGTAAATATCTTTTGCTAGCAAATTTGATCCACTGACACTTACTCCTAATGCTGATGTCTTTTTATTATACAATCTTTTGTTTTCAATTTAGTGAAGTCTTTTCTTTTTGCTTCTTTTATTCTCCTTTTTGCTACTAATATACCAATCCAGTTTAATTTTTTCTCTCCTTTATTCACTTAGATACTATGCATTCAATTTCTATTCTCTGGGATTACTGTTAAATTTTTCACACTCCCTCAGGTTTGAAAAAATAAAGAGAACTATCTTTATCCTCTTCTGAACTATGTGTGTTTCTTAAAACATTTATAACTAAATTTGCTCTCTTCTAATCTCATGTAATTGTTGTTTAGTATGTTAGCTATCCTTTGGGTTTATGTAATCCAATTAGTCATTATTTTGATAAAATCAAAAAGAGCAAGCTTTACAAAGTTGGTATACGGAAATTTTTCTTGGACAGAGCACAAAAAAGCACAAATAACAAAAGAATAAAATAAGTCAGGCTTCATTAAAATTAGAAACTTTTGTTCTTTGAAAGACACCATTATGAAAATGAAAATTCAAGCCACTACCCAGAAGAATATATTTGCCCAAAATGGATATGCAGTAGCAGAAAAGAGGTCCATGACAGCCAGTGGTCAGAACTGCAGAGAATAGACACCCTGCAGATCTGTGCCAGGGAATTTCTGGGGTGACAGACATATTCTGCTTCTTGTGGATGGTAGTGGTGGCATGGTGTGTGATCAGAACCAGATTTAATTTGTTTAGGAAAGCAAAGCAATGTGATGTTTCATGTGCCTGAATATTGTGAAGCAGCTATCCTCCTCAAATCCTCCTTCCTGAACTTGGAAATGCTAATCCAAAAGCAAGATACATACCCTACACAGTCTTATTATATTCCACAGACTGTACGTTATCTTGTCGCCAGACCAGTTAGCAAAACTAACCACACTTTCTGTTGCCTTCAAAACAAACAGAGCTTTATTTAAAAAATGTAAATGACACGATTGCTATCGTGGTATAGAGGTGCCATTCAGCTTCTCTTGGTATTACGGCAAAGCAGCTTTGACCCTTTTCCTGTCAAAGACATCTGTCCACCTACACTCTGGCCTTTGCTTCTATTTGGGGTACTTATTGTTTTTCTTACCATTATTGAAATGTGCTCCCTCTATCCCAGCCTTCTCCAGTGGTTGGTAAATTCTGCCATGGAGACCACACTGGCAGCTTGATTGCCTGGTGTGTGAAATAACATGTCAGCATCCAACCTAGCTCAGCAATGAGAACTGGCATTTCTAGGAGCTCAAGCCCTGCAAAACCAGGGCCTTTTGCTGCGATTGTGTAATATATAGTTGAAAGAACCCTGATCACTCCTATTCCTTATCTTCTGCATTGCATATTGTGTTCTTTTGATTTACAACCCACTCCCAGATTTCTGGTTTGGTAGTATCTATTATCTACGGTTGTCACTTGCACGAATTGAACTTTATTTTCTTTACCTCTCTTAAATACTTGTGGTAGATAAGAAATGGTCTTCTCTATGCTCTCATTTTCACAAACTATTCAGTAAACAGTTGACAGGAAAGTCCCTCAAATGTACATATGGAAGGTGTATAACACAGTGTGTGTGTTGGGGGGGGGCTGAAAGAAAAAATAATGAATATACCTTGAGTTCTTGATATAAAGAAAAAGAAGAAAAATATGCTTGTGTTTTATTTTGATCCTCACTCAAGGATGTATTTATTAATTTCAGAGAACGGGAGGGAGGGAGGGAGGGAGAGAAAGAGAGAGAGAGAGAGAGAGAGAGAGAGAGAGAGAGAGAGAGAGAGAAACATTGAATGCACCCCGACAGGGGATTGAATTCTCAACCTAGGTATGTGCCCTGACCAGGAATCATACCGCAACCTTTTGGTATTTGGGACAGCACTCCAACCAACTGAGCCACCTGGCCAGCACGAAAATATGCTTATATTTTATAGTTAGAAGCAAAGGGAGGTTTGATAAAGAATTCAAAATGGGTATCATGTACCTGGTTCTCCTGCCACTCTCTAAGTTAATTAATATTTTAGAAATGAATATTTTTCATGTTTAAAGTAGTGATTGTTATTCCTATTCCACTATTTTGTTTTGAAGATTAAATCAGAAAAAAAATGTGCAATGCCTCACCCTTAGAATGTAGCTATTATGTACACTGGGTCAACACGAGTGCATCATGGTACATTAGGTGCCAATGATTAAACTGACACCATCTGGACAGAAACACATTGTCTTTGCCTAATGTCAAAAGAGCAAAGACAGCAGAAGTCACATTTAGTGTGCTGAAACTTCTAAATAGCAATCCACAGAAGGCTGCTGAGGTTGAAAAAGCAAAATCCTAATCGTCACAAACAGCAGAGAGTCCTGGGATGGTCCAGCAAGCCTAATGGAAGACATGGACAGAGAACACAGCTAATAGTCTCAGGAGACATCATGTCTTCATAGGTAAGAAGTAGAAAGACTGCCTTTCTCTTCTGAACTTAGCACAGACAGCCCCCCAAACAGGATTTGTGAGACATGTGCTAAGTGGAAACCTGAATCTCTGTAGTAGTGATGGAAGGCCTCTAGAATTTGTTTTGGGGTCAGGCCATGGCAACTCCAGTCCCCAGTGGCTTTAGTCCAATGTATAGCAGCTTCTAGTTGTCTTGGGTTGTTGCAATAGTTTTAAGCATTTTGTCTTGAATGTAATAATAAATAAACTTTTACAGTGTTTATTTTATAAGTTCAGAGTGCCCTACTATATAAGGAATCTCTGACTTCTAAGAACTTAACTTCTGAGTCATTAGAATCATATATCATTCCTATAGCCTGAGGGCCAAGCACTAACATTTTGAGTGTGTGAGTTTTGTGCCTGGGCAGAAATGTACACCAAATCATAGACAGGTCATCTAATCCCGGGATGGAGGACACATTAGACATTGCTTCTCCAAGCAGCCATTTTTAAAAATCTCAGGACTGGCCCTAGCTGGTTTGGCACAATGGATAAAGAATCGGCCTATGAAATTAAAGGTCCCAGGTTCAATTCTGGCCAAGGGCACATGCCTGGGTTTCAGGCTCGATCCCCAGTAGGGGGCATGCAAAAGGCAGCCGATCAATTGATGTTTCTATCTCCCTCTCCCTCTCCCTTCTTCTCTGAAATCAATCTATAATAATATCTATAATAATAAAATCATAATATGCTAATTAGACCCAACATCCTCCGGACGACCTTCAGGATGAAGCCGCAGCTGCGAGGGCTGAGGCAGAGGCAGAGGCAGCTGCAGCGGCTGTAAGGGCCAAACCCCTTGCACGAGTTTTCTTGCATCAGGCCTCTGGTAAAAAATAAAAATAAATTTTAAAAGTTTGAGGACTGAAAGGTAATTAATTTCAGCGATTGGTACCCACATCCTTTTCAGGTATTATATTCAACAGAGTAGGAAAAAAAACAGGGTTTTGCTGATCAGCTAGCCCACTGACAATTAGTATATCTTATCTGTAGATTTAACTCCCCATTTCTATATATTTGGCTATATTAATCAGCATTGCCACATAATGTTAGGTAAAAACCACTCTAAAACAATAAGCATTACTACCTCTCACAGTTTCTGGGTCATCCGGGAAGTTCTATATGTGCTCAGCTGAGGTTCGTTGGCCTCACCTCTGAGTCTGCTAGTGGGTTGGATGAGGACTCCTGGTATAGAACGGCCTCTCTCCCTGACTAGTACCTCATCTGAGATAATGAGTTGACTGTTCTGCTCCATGTGGCTCATTTTCTAGAAAACTAGCCTGAGCAGAGGAGAAAGAAAGAGGGCAGAAGTCCCCAAGACTCCCCAAGGGCTGGAGTTGGAACTAGCTTCTTTTGCTTCCATTACTTTCCATTGACTAAAGCAAGTCACAGCAGTACACTTTCAAGGATTAGGGGGAATGACTTCACTGCTTTTTGGAAGATCTGGACGGATTCATTGTAAAGGGCTTGGTTACCATAAACCATTGATATGTGCTACGGTTGATGAAGTTATTCTCTTGTGTACTGGTAACCTTTACAATTCTTTTATTTAGATGTCGAAATCATTTTTAGCCGACCTTGACATTGATGGTGACTTTCAAGAATGGAACTTACAAATTCCCAAAGCTCACAGTTTGTTAGACCCCAGAGTGAGACATCCTTGATGGTGCTATGTAAAATACAAATTATGCACAATGAATCAGACTGCCAGGGTCTTGAGAGAGAACTTTCGAACCAAATCAACAGCTTCTAGCCTTAGACTCCTGGATTTGAAGTTTTAGGTACAGTATAGAAGGGTATTTGTGGAAGACTTCCTCCCATTTCTGATCTGTTAAAAGCAGCTGTAGAAATATTGTTTGTGAGTTATACATTTTATACAGTAAATTTACAAAAACTATAGAAATGTATTTATAATAGGCATCTTATTTATAAATAAATATACACATATGTGTGTTTACATGTGTATTTGTATATATGTTATATTTGCATACGGGTGTGTGTATGTAACATGTATTTGCATGTATTATAAATTCGTCTCTGTAAACTACCTATGATGGTGGCAAATACTGCTAGGTATAAGTTTCAGGCTGAAAGTTTGCTGAGATAAAGGAAGAAAGATTAAGGAAGTAAGATTAAGGAAGAAATCTGTATAACAGTTTGTCCCAAGTCCAGAGAAGGTGATCAGGGAAGCCCCACAGGTCAATAAGGCAAATCTGACTCTACATTGAATCTAACACCTGTGTAGGCATTCAAGTCTTGGGCCAGTCATTATATCATCACACGCATGCCCAAATTGAGTAGGTTAAAATTCAAATAAGCCACCACGATGAAAAACATGTATATGCCCTTCTACCTTGAAATAGTCTACAAAGAACATTCTTATTGCTGACTCATCTATCTCTATGCCTCAAGTGCTGCTTGGACCTGCCTTGTCACCAGGACAAAGGTCCTTCATTTGAAAGCCACAGTTGAGGAGATCACAGCAATGCATGGATAACAACCTCGTCCAAAGAATCCACCAGCCCTGTCATAGTTCTCCACTGTCCCTACTAGCCCTGAGGCAAAGTGTCTAGAGCAAATACATGTTACGTTTGAAAATCAAACTCCAAACAGGACACTATATAGTTGTGCATAATGATATATTATATGTGTTTTTCTATACTTCATGAGATGAATTATTATGAACACACAATATACATAAGAAACTCACCAAAATCTCACTTTCCTGCTGACTGGCTAGTTGGTGAAGCTTTTTGGAAATTTAAGGAGCAAAATAATTTGCAAATAAATAGCAAGTGCTTCCATGTGGTTCTCAAGTAAAGCTCTCAATTTACAAGTCTTTCATCTGTCCTTACTTTTCATCTGCCTTCTTGCCTTCAACGTTATTTGAACCACAGCATTTCTATTAGCATGAAGATTCTGAAAATTGCCTGAAGGCTTCCCTAAGGAGCACTGAACCATCCGTTTAGATATTTTAAGGTTCTTTTAATTGTAGGACAGTGGTCTCCCGCTACCTCTCATATGGGTTGGTGAAATTCAATCAGTTTAAGATTAACCTGAAATAATAATGATGGTGACAATAATAGTAGCAGTAGTGGTAGCAATAATGCTAGTAATAATGATAGCAGTAATAATACTAGCCACCATGATGATCACCACTGCATTGTCTCACTGAATCCTTTTGACAGCCTCTAAGATAGCTCTTTTAAAAGATGAAGAAATTGGCTTATGTTGTCCTAAACCACACAGCTAACACATGGCAGAGGCAGGATTGAACCCAGGTCCATCTGACGCCAAAGTTCATGTTCTTAACTACTTCTCTATGTTGTTCCTGGATAGACTAAAATCAAGCTAATTTGCATGTTACACGACTGCTAGGCTGAGACCACTGGACCAAGATTATTGGCAACTTTATCTGTAGATGCTCAAGCCTTGGCTCATAAGGAACTAGCAGTACACCAGGCAGGCCGAAACAGTGACCATGGAGAACCACACACCCAATTTGAAGCAGCAAAGGCAGCTTAGATCCCACCTTGACAGAAAGATGCTTTGGATGGAGTCTGCGATAACTTGAGATAGGCTGACTCTAAACAACCTGCAGGGCAAAAGTACAGAACACAGTGACAGGTGGGCAACATGCAGCAGTAGGCATGGCAGGTTTTCAAGAATGTGGCCAAGAGTGGTCAGGTGCTACACTCAAGGCCTTGGGCACTGTTAGCAATCAGATAAGTATAAGTCACAACACCCCTAAAGTGTCAACTTCTGGTTGACTTCATATACATTAAACATGCATTTGGAATAGTGGATATTTGTTGTTCACAGGCCAGGCAGAACACAGAATAACCAATCGTTTAAAATTATTTTCAATTAAAGAATTTCTGCATACTTTATATTAGATTCAATATGTTTCAGCCACTAGCTTCTGACTTTGAAAACTATAGCATCTAGAGGGGAGATAGACACATAATGAACAATTGGAATCTATTAAAAAAGATGGACACACATATTTCTACCTCTTTAAGTAGAAGAAGGTTTGAAGTGTTGCAGTGGGATTAAAAAACTCTTTATTGAGTTATGATTAACATACAAGTAGCAGTACATATTTAATGGCTACAACTTGATAAGTTAGTGGTAAGTGTACAGCCATCAAACCATCGCCAAAATCTAGCCATAAACCTATCTAGAACCTCCAAAAGTTTTTCCAAAGGCTTATCATATCAGGCTCCTGCTGATAAGTTGGAATTATATTTATTATTGTGGAGCACAAGGTACCAACCCTATCCCATGATAAACTTGCATTTATTCATTTATCCATTCAGCCAATATTTCTCAATGCCTGTATTAAATGCCAGATACCATGTGAATCGCCGGCATATGCTATGGTCAATATAAAGTGGCTGGGACAGACATTTTAAAAATGCAGAAATCTTATTGACATTATAAATGTGATTCGTACTACAAAGAAGTTCAGGATAGTATGGGAGTGCAATGTAGGAGGTCTGACATGGGCCTAATTCTGTGTCTTTTAAATCAAGAATTGAATGAGAATTTGGCTCTTATTCTATAAGAAAGAAGGTGGGAAGCTGCCAGGCAGAGAAGTAGAATATGAAACATCCATGAAGGAGAAAGCTGGGCCCTCTGATGAATGGAAATGTGACTGTGGTGAAAACAGAGGGGGGAAAGAGAGGTGCCGAAGGAGGCTCAGGAGACAGATGACATGACACTGCCAAGCATAGTTTTATTTCAGACTTTATTCTAAGGGCACTGAGAAGTCACATGAGGTATTCGAAGCCGAGGTATGACATAATAACAAGTCAGGGATTCTAAGCACCTTACATATGTTTACAATCTATGGGGTGCTTAATTGGGGACGGTCAGCCTTAGAAAATTTCAATAGCAGATAGCAGGGGCCAGAAAAAAGCTGAAGTGCGAATCACACCCAAGAAGTCCAGCTCCAGCACCCAGAGATCATACCACCTCTGAGGACTAGCTTTGTGTTTCAGAGGGGAGTGGATGGGTCAGTGGGTTCCTTCATCAGTCATGTCAGTTCACGTTAGCACATAGTGTTCACCCGCGTTAGAGTGGACTAAGCTTTCAGGAAGAAATCACTGGTCACCTGTCTGTCTGGGGTAGGTACAGCAGGAGGAAGCCTTCTGACAAATGCGAACATTACTGGCAGAAGTACTTTCTGCACCTCGAAGCCGTCTTGCACTTAAGAAATGGGAGGCAGTCCATATTTCAGCCACTTCCATTAAGCAGTCATGTACCTTCCCTGTGTCTCCTGCCTTACAGAAGCCTTGGATTAATCAGAAGATATTCTCTACTTAATGCAAGTGTTCCCCTCTCACCTTCCCAACCACCCTGCATTCTGCTTCTGATATCGCAGTCTAATAACTTTAATGTCAGATGCATAAGGTCATCCCCGGATCATGAGCCCTTGGGTGGTTGTGAATCATTTAGCAATTGCAAAACTTTAATGATACCTAGAAAGTATTGAAAGTTTTCAGCTTTCCTTTCCCCCAAAGGACCTGTGTAATAGAGCAGTGATAATCATGCTCACATGCAAATGTGCCTTTTCTGAAATTCTAGATAAAACTCTGCCCCACTCAGTTCCTGCGTCTGAGAAACAAGGGGATAGAGTAGTAATAGGTAATCATGTAATTTTGTTTTGTGTATGCTTGCATATGGAAAATTCAAAGACTGTGAATATAGATCTCTATAGATGTAAGTGTATCTTAATTCAGCATTTTAAGTTGTTGAAAGTGATTGCTTCACAAAATTTATCTTTTAAGTAATATATTCACAACACAAACAATTTTCCACCCATCTCACTAAATAATGTGTGTGTGTGTGTGTGTAGATATATGTACATAAAATTCTAGTTTCCATTTTTTTAAATAAATTGGGCATAGTCAACATTAACAAGTTTCTTAACTCACTGTTTTTAGGACATAGCATGTGTGGTTGCACTTAGAATTCTCTGCCTCATGAACCCTGATAATATTTTGACTATTATTCAACAGCTGAGAAATTTTTCTCTGATGCTATGTACTCATCATCTGCACCATTACTATTAGGATAATTGGCTTTCTTAAATGAGGCAAATTCTTACTACTCCATAGGGTGGTGGGTTCAGGAGAAAGGATGCAAATGAATAGCACTGAAAGAATAGCATCACTTTTTTTTTTTACTTCTAGTCTGCTCACCCCAGCCCATCGCATCACCTCACCTCCTACAACTGTCAAGCATTGTTGTCCCTTTGGTGCCAAGTGAGGGACTTGAAGGCCCCCTCTTGTCCCTTAAGGCATTTTACATGTTATTCAAATAGCTGTGATGAGACATGAGCTGGGGCAGGAGTAGAGAATTTTAGAGCATGTGCTCTGGGATGACACAGACTTGGTTTGAATCCTAGTCCTATTACTTGTTAGCTTTGGGCAAGTCACTTAAACTCTCTGAGCTGTTCCCCATATGTAACATGAAGGTTATCAGACATGCATCATGAAGTTTGTTGAAGATTAAATGAGAAAAGGTACTGAATTTCTCATCCCAGGACCTGACACCGTGCCAGGCATTGTTATCATTGATATTATATATCAACAATATATCACTATTATGATTAACAGCTGTAATGAGGAAAAGATTAGACCCTTTCTCTCCCTCCAGCCGTCGGTTCAGTATCTCCTGTCTCCTGTCCAAGACCTGTGAAGGGATATGCCAGCCAAGTTCAGGCTGTTGTTGCTATTTTAATCATTTAATATTCACTGAGCGCTGAGGCAGTAAAGCACTTGCGAAAGCACAGAAGGAGGCAGGGGCGGCCTCTCTGGCTATGAGTGAAGCTGGGAGCATGGAGCTGGCTGGATATGTGGCTAAGAACAGCTCGGCCAACAAAGACCCATCTGGCCCAGTGCAATCAGGGCTCCCAGGAAACCTGTGGGGCCTCTGACTAAACCAAGATATTTGGCCTCTGATCAACTTCACATTCACATTCTCCAAGCCTTCCTGTCTAAGACACTAATTCCTCCTAAAGAGGCACGTGATGAATAAGAGACCATCTCAATTAGGCTGCTGATACTTCTTCTGCCTCATCTTGCTCCTGTCAGCTGGGTTGACCCACTGTAAAACACAGACTTTTTTCTTACACTAAAGCAGAACCTTCCTTTGGATAAACATCACTGCCACCTCACTTTCAGAGCCCTGAACACATTTGGGGGTTCTGAGCCTCCAACGATGCTTCTCCTGGCATTGATGCCAGTTTCCCTTTCTTGTTAGGGAAGTGGGCAAGCTCCTTTGAACCAACTGTGTCTTCTAGGACCACCCAGTCTTTAATTTTCAACCCTTCTAAAGGTGTCTGAAGGCCAAGGGTGTCCTTAATTCCAATTTAACATTAGTTAAGCTACTCCATCATGTTAGCGATAGGGTCCTAGACTAAGCCACAAAATGCATCCAGTCATTGCTGTCTTGACTTCGTGACCTGCTTCAGCCAGGTAAAGGCAGTCAGAGAAGTCTAACAACAACTTAGGCAAGATCTTGCTATTAAAAGCCTGTATTATAAAGTAGGCCTACAGTGCGGGGGGGGGGGGGGGGGGGGGGGACGGACTCGTGGTCAGATCCTCTGCCTCCCTTTCCATTGAATTACCTTGAGTTCCCCAGATAGTGTCAGGCATATAAAGCTGCTTGGTCCATAGTTGCCGAACTGAGTACACAGTTACTACCAGGATTATTTCTCAGCTTCCATGGATTTGTATTTGCAATGTTATGGTCAAGTAGTCTTACAGGAAGACCTCAATAAACAGCTCTCCACAATTCAGACAAGCAAATAGTCAATGTATATATGAGTATGTGTGATTTACTAGGTATGTTGGAGGTTGGAGAGGAGGGGTAGCTATACTCCTATGGAAGGAGGTAAAACTATTATACAATTTCTGCAGTATAGGGCCATGCAATAATATTTGCATTTAGTAATAATAACTTATATAATATATCATGTAATTACATATTGGATTATATAATGGTATATAGAGTGGCTGATTATATAATTGTTTAAAGTTTACAAAGTACTTTTGGCTATGCTGTCTCATTTGATCTCTATAACAATTGAAGGGAGAAAGGAGAGTCAAGATTCTTAGTCTCATTTTACTTGTGGTGAGACCGAACCCCAGAATCAGTCGTGACTCATTGCAGTGACAGAACTGGCTCTGCTGATGCCTATCCTGTTACACTTCCTACCACCTGTTCCCATCTGCTCCACTTCCTCAAGGGCTCTACCAGGGATCTGTGAGCCACATCTAAGTTTTAAAAGTTGATATATTACATAATTATTCATTCAACAAACTATCTCTTGATTACTTAGGTGCTAGGCACAATGATGGGTTGTGGGAGGGGATGAAAAGCTAAATAAGATAAAGACCATTGCTTTTTAAGGACTCAGAATCCAACTGACAAAGTCAAAATTGTAAATAACTATTTTGTGGCAAATGCATACAAAGCAAAGGAGACAAAGAAAGTAACTCTTCTGAGGAAGTCAGAGAAGCTTCAGAGAGAGTCAATCATTGACAAGGCCTTGGGCTATGAATAGGAGTTTTTGTTTACTTTCTTTCAGTTTTAATAAGATACTAGAGGCCCAGTGCACAAGGTGCACGAGATTCGTGCACTCAGGGCAAGGGGAGGGGGTCCCTTAGTCTGTTCTGTGACCTCTCGCAGTCTGGGAGCCCTCAGGGGATGTCTGCCTGCGGGGAGTGGGCCTAAGCCAGTAGTTGGACATTTCTTAGTGCTGCTGCAGAGGTGGGAGAGGCTCCCGCTACTATCACTGTGCTCACCAACCTTGAGCCCAGCTTCAGGCTGAGCAGCGCTCCCCCTGTGGGAGTGCACTGACCACCAGAGGGCAGCTCCTGCATTGGGCATTTGCCCCCTGGTGGTCAGGGCATGTCATAGCAATCAGTTGTTCCACTGTTCGGTTGATTTGCATATTAGCCTTTTAGTTTATAAGATAATTGACTTATAATATTGCATACATTTATAGTATATAACATAATCATTTCATAAGTTTAGTTATCATCTACCAGCTAATAAATTTCTTAGCTTTTTATGAGAACCTTTAAGATCTACTCTCCTAGCAGCTTTCAAATATACTATACATTATCATCGACTATAGTCACCATGCTTTACATTATATCCCCAGAACTAAACTTGTAATTGCAAATTTGTAGAATATGAGATTTTAATGAGGAGGGGGAAGAAGAGCAGGTTTTTCAGGAGAAGAATGTGCCAAAGCACAGAGCCATGAAGCAGTATTGCCTACTTGTAAACAGATGAGAAGCTCAGTGTGTGGCAAGTATAGTATACTGAGGAAAAGTGATAACAGATGAACCTGGAAAATGAAATCAGGTCAGATGACCCCTAACTGAGAAGTCATTTTTTTTATCTTTATTGTTGAGATTATTACAGATGTCCCTCTATTTTTCCTTCATTGCCTCCCTCTACCCGGTTTCCACCCTACCCCAGGCCTTTGCCACCCTATTGTCTGGGTTCATAGTTAATGCATATGTGCACATAAGACCTTTATCTAATCTCTTCCCTCCTCACCCCCCTTCTCTATGAGAATCACCAGTCTGCTATATTTCCTACTTTATTCTCCAATTTATTTTGTTCATTAGATTTCTCATTCATTTATTATGATTTTTAGATTCAATTGTTGATAGGTATGTATTTGTTACCATTTTGTTATTTTTTTTCTTTTTTTGCCTTTTGAAGTTATTTATTACATGTTCTTACAAGCTAATATCTTTTTTCAATTTTTTTTATTGTTTAAAATGTTACAAATAGTAGTGCATATGTCTCCTTTTTCCCCCATTGACCTCCCTGTGGCCTCCCCTACCCTTTGTACATCCCCTCACTCCCCCACCCCCAGTGTCTTATATCCATTGATTATGCTTATATGCATGCATACAGGTCCTTTGGTTGATCTCTTACATCCCCCCAAACCCTCCCTTGCCTTCCTGCTGCAGTGTGACAGTTATTATTCCTATTTTTTATCTTTTTCTTCCTCTTCGTAAAGAATAACCTTGAACATTTCATATAATACTGGTTTTGGTGATAATGAACTCCTTTAGCTTTTTCTTGTCTATGAAGCTCTTTATCTGACCTTCAATAATAAATGATAGCTTTGCTGGGTAGAGTAATCTTTATTGTAGGTCCTTGCCATTCATCACTTTGAATATTTCTTGTCAATCCCTTCTGGCCTGCAGAGTTTTTGTTGAGAAATCAGCTGATAGGCATATGGGTGCTACCTTATAGGTAGCTAACTGTGTTTCTCTTGCTAATTTTAAGATTCTCTTTTTGTCTTTAGCCCTTGGCATTTTAATTATAATGTGTCTTGATGTGGTCCTCTTTAGGTTCCTCTTGTTTGGAACTCTCTGTGCTTCCTGGACTTGTAAGTCTATTACTTTCACTAGGTAGGGGAAGTTTTCTGTTTTTATTTCTTCAAATAGGTTTTCAATATCTTGTTCTCTCTCTTCTTCTGGCACCCTCATAATGTGAATATTTGATACACTTGAAGTTGTCCCAGAGACTCCTTACACTATCTTCATATTTTGGAGTTATTTCTTTTTTCTCTTCTGGTTGGATGTTTTTAGCCTCCTTGTATTTCAGATGAAATCAAGCGTGTTGAGGGTGGTATAGTGTACTGCTTCCTCATATTTCATATCGTTGATTTGATTCTCAGAATCCTCTACTCTACTGTTGAATCCATATATATTATTCTTTATTTTAGTCAGTGTATGCTTAATTTCTGACTGGTCCTTTTCCATGTGTTTGGCATTCTCACTAAGATCCTTGAAGGTCTCACTAAATCCCTCAGAGGTTTCTAGAAGATTCCTGAGTAATCTTATAACTATATTTTGAACTCTATATCCAGTAGTTTGCTTTCTTCCATTTCTTTAATTTGTGACATGTTTCTTTGTCTCCGCATTTTGGCTGCTTCCTTGTGTTTGTTTCTATGTATTAGGTAGAGCTGTTATGTCTCCTTGAGTTGACAGAGTGGCCTTGTGTAGTAGGTATCTTATAGGGCCCAGTGGCTCAGCCTCCCCAATCACCTAAGCTGGGAACTCTAGGTTGCACCCCTTTATGGCCTGTGAGCAAAGTCTTGTTGTAGTTGACACTTGATTGCTATTGTTGTCACTGGGAAGAATTGACCTCCAGGCCAATTGGCTGTGAGGACCAGCTGCAACTACAGTGGGAGAGCTGCTGTGCAGGAGACACCCCTAAGGAGCAAGACTTGCTTCAGTGAGGCTTTGGTGCTCACTGAGTCTTCCCCTTGAGTGTGTTGCTTATGAATGTGTGGAGTTGTAATCAGGTATGGTCTGACACTGTCCACTGAGTACACTGGCTCTTGGGTCTCCAAGGAGGTGCAAAGTTAACCTCTGCCTCAGGCTATCCATTAGGAGCTACAGAGAGATCTCCAGATTCATCCTCTTTGTATTGGGTTTGGAAGTGCTCAGATGAGGCTCAGCTATGAAGCAAGGCAGGCTGGTGCTGGTGCTGGTTCTTGTGCTTTTTATTGATAGGTTTGGGTCTCCCTGATCCAGCTGCAATTTGTTTGAGATTTTCAAGGACAGGCCATTCATGTGCAAAAGCTGCTGCAGGCAACTTGGGTGAGATTATAAGTTGGATGAGGCAGGTTGTTATGGAATCATCAGGGCAGAGCAAACAGAAATGGATGCCAGTCAGCCCTGTGACCCTCGACCCAAGAGGTTCCAGCATAGTGATCCATATGAGTACCTCATCTGGGAGAAAGCTGCCCTCATGCCAGATAAATGTGTCCCCCCAAAGCCTCACCCTGGTGCTGGAGCTCAGAGGAAGCAGGACCTTGTAAATTCAGTTAATGGTATGGGCCTTTTAAGAGGAACAATTGGATCTCCAGCAGCCTCTGTGTCACTGAGCTCCAATCCACACTGGTTTTTACAGCTGATAGTTATGGGGACTTCTCTTCCCAGCTTTGGGACACTGGGACATCTCCTACCAGTCTCAGTGAGCTTTCTTCTTTACTTCTCTAGTTGTAGGACTTCTATTCAGCCAGCTTTCCAGTGGTTCTGGTTGATGGTTGTTCTGTATTTTAGTTGTAATTTTGATATGGTTGTGGGAGGCATTCGAGTACAGGCATTTACCTACGCCACTATATTGGTTCCATCTCCTAAGAAGTTTAGTGTTTAACACCATGTTATACACATTTTCAGAATTTAGTTTTTAAAAAGCCAATAAGATTTAAAAATATAATACTCCCTGACTCTGTATCTGACATGTAGTTGATCAATAAATATTATAGCCCTAGCCAATTTGGCTCTGTGGATAGAGTCTCAACCTTCAGACCAAAAGGTCCCAGGTTCGATTCTGGTCAAAGGCATGTTCCTTGGTTGCAGACTGCTCCCTAGATCGGCCCTGGTCAGGCTCATGCAGGAGGCAACCAGTCTTTCACATCGATGTTTTTGTCTTTCCCTCTCTCTTCCACTCTCTCAGAAGGTCAATGGAAAAATATCCTTGGGTAAGGATTAACCAAAAAATAGTAATAATAAAGTAAATATGAGAAAAATTAGTTACTTAAATTAATGAATTAATAAAAAATATCAGGCTAAGAGATTACAGGTTTTCTTCAAAACCTATATATTGAAATATCTCTGCTAAATTTTATACCCAGGTAAAGCATCATCCATAATTGGGTATAAGTGCTAACATTCAGTATATTTAAAAGCTATCTCGGAGCCCTGTATAGTGTGCCTTAGAAGGTTGGAGCATCATTCTGTGCACTGAAGGATCACAGATTCAGTTGCTAATATGGGAACATACCAGGTTGCAGATACCTGGTCAGTGCATTTACAGGAGGCAACCAATCAGTGTTACCTCTCTCATACCGATGTTTCTTTCTCTCCCTCTTTCTTCCTCTCTCTAGAATCAATGAAAAATGTGTCCTCTGGTGAAGATTTAAATAATAATAGCTACCAAAATAATAATGATAATATTAATAAGAAGGAGGAGGAGAAGAAAAATAATTTGCATGTTCTCATTAGGGTCCTTGATCATAGTGCTTCCCTCAGAACTTCTTCTTTAGTTAGCATTAAATATGCTATAATCAAAAACCCTAAAAAATCTTCTACATGGTTTTATGCTTATAAACAATTGGAGTTTGAATGGGAAAAGAATCTACTTCTTGTTTCTTAATTCAGAGCTAACTGAGCCCATGGAACCTGAACTGTCCCTCCCCCATACAAATTCGTACAAGGTACTGCACTGTCCGAGGAAGTAGAAACCAGGAGAAGAGGTGCATCTTTCTGGGCCATTAATTATTCATAGAAAGTGTTGCTCTAATGAAATGTCAGTACCGGCCACTCATACTTTTCTGATTGTGGACTTCAGCCATGTCAGAGAAGTTGAAGTGAAGAATGGGCAGTAGCAGAAATTCTTGTTAATAAATCCCATGTATATGCCACATAAAATGCCCTATTTATCTGAGAAAATATGGGAGAGAGATGGAAAAGTAGCAGGGCATTAGTTTATTAAGATCCTACCTAATCCCATTTGGAGAATGCGGTTCAACTTCAAGCAAGACTCCAAAGTCACACCTGATTCTATTGTGCAGGTTAATGCACCATGGTTTACAATATCTTCAGGACTGGCACTCCTTCTTCTTCTGTAATCACCTCCCAAACAATCCTAAATCCTAGGGAAATAACATCTGACAGTAGCATTTGACTATGGCTTCAATGGCTGCAAATGGGACAATGATGTTTTTAGCAAATGGGTGTCACTTTGAAGAAAGGAAATGTGGGAGACAGGCAGCAATTATATCGATGCCTGTCTCCCAGGGCTTGACCAACACACCCAAAAAGGGGGCAGTTCAGCGGGACATCACTCATCGCTTCTTGACCTTTTTATGGCGGAAGACGCACAAGTGTGTTCGTGTTTTACAACTGTCAAGGGTTGCTGCTGCCTCTGAAACCCATTGGGATTTCATGCCAATGACCAGGATGATTTCAAAAGTGACCCTGACTCTTAGATCACCTTTGATCTCTCAAACCACCCTGCTCAAACCCAATGGGCTCTTCCCTCCAAGAAAAGGTTAACAGTGGAAGAACGTTTTCTCATTACAGTCCTGATTGGTGTCATAACAAACATTTTGTCATGATTTTAGTGGTAAAAAGAGGCAACTTAACCTACAACCCTCTTTTTTTCCTGATTTTGTTTTAAATAACACACTTTAACATTTTGAAATAATGTAAACAGGTGTCCAGTAACGGAATGTCAAACGTTAAGTGTGAAATATGAAAGTTAGGAGCCCGAACTACATATGGTCACCTTTTTTTTTTTTTCTTTTTTTGCATCCTCCTGGGCTGGACTGCTAAGTGGTTTCATCACTGTCAGGCCAAGCAGGACTTGTAAACCCCGGGAGGCGGGCATTCAGGGGCAACACTTGCTGGGTGCTGTTAATGATTTTTGCAATTAGTCATTTAAACAGATTGCCCTGTGATCTAAACCTGGGAATGCAGGGAGATGGGCTGAGAAAGTCATTTCCTGAAGGAACTATAAAGCTAATTGTGGAAAATGAGGCTTGTCTCTGCAGGCTTTTCTGGCTCATATTTCATTGGGTGGGAATGAAGGTGGAGAGCCACATTCTCCAACAGTCTATAAAATGAACATGCCCAGGAGGCCTTCTCTCTGACACCAGAGAGCTAAAGGCCTTTGTTGCCTTGCAAAGTTTAACAGATGAGTAAGTGATCCAAATGTGCAATGACAATTTAGAGACTAGAAAGGAAAGGAACCAAGAAAATGGTATTTCAATGAAACGGGATAAGAGTTCTGGGAGATCGATGATTCTGCCTTCGCTGAATGACACAGTTATACTTTGTTAGTGCACTTTGAGTAACTAATTCAGCTTTCACTTCAGAGATAAAAGTAGAAATTTTCAGAGCATGTCAGAAAGGGACTCAACTGTGTTAATGAATCCACGGCTCCCTCACTAGGTAACAGTCGCTCAGATAACTGTCTTGATCTCAGCACGCCTCAGTTGCTCCACGTGAGAGAAAGGGCTGTTTAATTCTTACCAACAATTTTCTCACTCCCTTCTGAGAGTTTAGTTGATGGCTCAAAACCTTTTAAAAGTTCGGATGATACTAATCTCTGTTTGGTGCACACCTACACACATACTCGCTTTGTTTATAATAATAGATAATAGTTAACATTTCCTAAGTGCTAATTACATGTTGTACACAAATCCAACCTCTTTACGTGGCCTGATGTATTAAATTCTCAGAATGGGGAGGTTTTGCTGATCAGGAAGCAGAAGGACAGAGCATTTAAGTAAGCAGCTCAAGGTCACAGAGCTAATAAAGGGAATAGCTAAGCTTCGAACCCAGGCAATCTAACGACTGAACTGATGTTCAAAATACAAACCTGCTTTCTCCATGTCCTTCAACATTCCCATTTCCATCTGTAACCGAACATGAAACACACCAATGTCTTTTGTAGGCCCTAACGTCACCGCAGAGCCTGAGCGTTTTCAATATTGATCGGCTGCTGGGTGACAGAAAAGCATATTGTGGATGGAGGGTGGAGGAAAGTTGTTTTATTTCAGTACTCTGAAAAATAAAGTGTGTTGCTCTGAAAGGCAGGAAATATCATTAATGTCTTGATGGTCAGAGAGAATACTACACTCTTCCGGCAACTTCAATGGCCGGGAGTTCCGACCATGTGAAGGAAGGGCGAAGGGAGAAGCCAACCTTCGAAACTGATGTCTGGTGCAGAAAGTCCCTTGGTGGCATCTGCTCCTTCATCTTACATCCTTAACATCCCCACTGCAGATTGTCTTGTGTGTGTTTTTACCTTAAATTAACTTGGTAATGTATTTTATAGACAAATATTACAATCTATAAGAATTTTAATTCTGTAAGAATCTACAGAGAATAAGTATTTTTTAAGTGGAGAAACAGTATGAATAGGCAAGTCACAGAAGAGGAAATGGAAAATAAACTTTAAAATATATTACAAGAAAATGAAAATTTTATGAAATAATTGAATATTTTTGTATCTATTAGACTGGCAAAACAAATTTTTATAATATATTTGTAAAAGTGTATGGGCTAGCAAAAAGTACCATAGACCGCATAAAAATTGGGTCACCCTTTCCCTAGCTGGTTTTGCTCAGTGGATAGAGCATTGGCCTGCAGACTGAGGGTCCTAGGTTTGATTCTGGTCAAGGGCATGTACCTTGGTTGTGGGCACATCCCCAATGGGGGGTGTGCAGGAGGCAGCTGATAGATGTTTGTCTCTCATCGATATTTCTAACTCTCTATCCTTCTCCCTTCTTCTCTGTAAAAAAATCAATAAAATATATATTTTTTTAAATTGGGTCACCCAATCTGGTGGGTAATTTTCTCAGCATCTATTTAAAATTTTAATGCAATTAAGCATCTCAGTATCTACTTCAGAGAACATATAAAATTTTTATTTTTTATCAGAGAAACATCTACCATGCAGAGTTTTCAATCTACTCAACTGAGGGAGTAGAATTTCAGGGAAATAGCAGAAATTGAGGTTGGGGTAGTTCCTTTGATTGACTTACAAATCCCCCTTCTTGGCATTCAATGTGTTCTTGGCGTGAAATATAAGATAAACATGACTTCAAAAAGAAAGCAGAGCAATGAATTATGCTGGAACATGTGTGTTTGCAAGGTCATCTGGTCTTTAGGGCTCTGTCCTGCACAAAATATGGAAAAGCAAAACCAGTCCGTGACTCCTGGGGCCGGAGAAATGATTTGGGGTGAACTGTCCTTTCTGATTTGAGAGCCATCTGATGCAGGAGTCGTTAGGAAACTGACTGACTCTGATTCTGGTTGCCTAATTCACAGTGCCTACTGAGGTGGCAGACCAGTCTATTTGCTTCCACTGAGCAGGGCAAGCTGTCAGCAGAATGCTAAGTGGCTATTTCAGCAACGCTGATTGCTTCGCAGAGATGGCACAGATGTGACCTCCTCAGTCAAAGTCAGAGTTTTCTTGTCCCTCAAAATTTCAGAAAAATACAAATGCAAATGAAAAATAATGACAAGACCCACATAGCACCCTAGAGCCATTGTCTCAACGATTACGAATGCCTCCTAGGCTTCCAGCATCCTGCTAGGCGCTGACAGTGACATAAAAATCACCGAAGACTTAACCCCTGTTCTCTACAACATTAATAACGATAAAGTAGCAAACATGTAGTTTTAAAGATCACAGAGTTTAACATTTCTTTTGCCACCTACATTCTGCTTCTCAAACACTAACAGACAAATATAAACATGCCTTGTGCATAATCTTTTTGTCTGGAATGCCCTTCTCTTTATCCACCTGGAGAACCTCCATATATAATACAAAGTCGAGCATGACTGTCGCCTTGATGACGTGAAGCCTCAATGGCTGTGCACACACTGCAACCCTCATCACTTTCTCTGTGCTCCCTTTCGACTCCCATCCCATCCACACCATTGCAATCCTAGATGTTATTGTAAATATCAGGGTGTGTGTCCAAATCCCCCGCTCAGGGGTGAGGGTGGGGGTGCCCTTTGGTTGAGGTTCTTCTAGATTCTGGCTGTCCTTTAAAATCATCTCTGGATATTTTGTGGTGTGTGTGTGTGTGTGTGTGTGTGTGTGTGTGTGTGTGTGTGTTGTAAAGTTCAGGTTCCAAACCAGACCCACTGGTTCAGAATTCCCAGGGTATAGACCTTCACATCTTTATTTTATCTTACTCTCCCCAAGTGATGTGGACTTAGTTAGAGTCAGGGCTTAGAAGAATTCACCCAATTCCTTTTCATAGCTCCGATGCCAGGAACAATGCCTAGCACATGGTAGGTGCTCAAGTCATGCTTGTGGATGGAATGAATTACATCCATTTCATGTCTCTTTGTAGGTAAATATCTAAATTATACCTGACACCAACTTGCTGGGGTCAACTTGGATGTTTTTGTAGGCTTCTCTTAAAGATGTCTGGGTTTCTACAGCTACATTCTTTGGTTGGTCCCAGTGCTTTAACATTCCGATAAAGGCAGTGATCTGAGGTGGAAATGTTTTTCTTTTGAACAGTAAATGTATAAGGTTTTGCAATACATAAGCTAGAATTTAAAGGTAGAAGGGATTTATTGCCAAAATGTTAGAAGGAAGCATAGACTAGTTGTAAAAGGCCTCTCTATATATTCATATGCATGTCCGAGTTCAGACTAGAAAAAAATCCCAAGAAGTTGTCTATTTTAAGGTCTGTGGCCAAATTTCTAACTGCTCAATGGCAATTCACACGTTCAGATCGCATACTCAAAACAGAACTTATGCCATCCTTCCCACACAGCTCCTCCCCCTTGTTGGAGGAAGGACTAAAGAGTAGACGTTAGATGGTATTATATGGTCGAGGATTTAGAATGAGAGAATTGGGCCTTTCCTACGGCCTCCCTTCCCCAAGGAGAAGAGAAGTATCCACAGAAGGATAATAGCCAAATATGAACCAAAATGTCATATCACTGACATCTGAGTCAGGATCCAATAACCCAGTGAAATGTTTCCTGGTGTAGAACACATTACTGGGCTGGAGACTGAAGTGAACCACCCATTTCTTTACTACTATTTAAATTTAAATCTTGAAAGCTGGACATTCAGTTCTCCCTATGTACATGAACGTCTGCCTTTATACCCCCATTGTCACTAGCATAACTCAGGATCCTTGGGAGAAACGTGTTTGGCAAGTCAGCCCACACCCAGTTCCATTCATTCAGTGGCCTCTTTCCTTAGCCAAACTCTGTAGAGATGGTACAAGTTTCATGCTTCCCAGATAGAATACATCAGGAAATACTGTCAGTTCTTCACTTTTAAACTCAGCGATTTTTTCATCTGATTCTTTTGAATAACACAGTCTTATCGTTTGCATGTAATTCTGAAATAATGGCTCATTCTCAATGTAGATTATTTGGTCAAAAAGATCATAATAACTATGTATGGGGCTAGGTGTATACTTAAAATATTGGTGGCAGGGGTAGGGGTGTGTGCTCTGTAAAGTACATGATTAGCTAACCACTATGCTGTACATCTAAAACTAATAGAGAGTCATAGTGAATGTAAACTATATTTGAAAAAAATAATAAAAGAAATAGCCAAAAAAAAAAAAGTGTTCAAAGGTAAAGTATGGATGAGATTTTGGATAAAATAGATCTAGGTTTCAGCTACTTTTCAACATGGACTTGCTCATCTCTCCTGTTTCGGGTCCTTAAATTCACCCCCTCGCGTAGGGCCCTCCAGCCACAAGGTCCTCCCTCCATTCCTCAAACACACCAAGTTCGTTCTTCAGGGTTTCCAGTCATGATCTTGCTTCTCCAAAAACCAGCTTCCTGCTACTGTTCATTTGCTTATCACCTGCTTTTTTGTCCAGCTCTCAACTCAGAAGCTATTTCTTCAGAGAGGCTCTCCACTGACCTCCCCCAATCTAAACCAGCCTCTTTTCTCTTATGGTCACTTGTCACTATTTGTGTTACGTTCTTGGTGGTATTTATTAGTACAATGCCTGCCTCTCCCACGAAAGGGAAAGCATTCTATGAAGGCAAAGGCCATATCAGCTTGGTCCACCAATGCTCAGTCCATAGGCTGCCTCGAGAAATATTTTTGAATGAATGAATAAAGGACATGGTTAAGGTACTTGCCCTGTATAAGCCTATGTCCTTATCTATATGGTATTAACTACAACTTCTCAAAGTTATCAGTAGAGTGAAGCGAGGTGATAAATTGCACAGTTGGACAATAGTCAGTATTCCATAAATATTATTCAAGACCTTAATAACTTTTTGACTAAATTATCTTCCATGTGACTTGAAATGAATAATATGCCTCTTTATGTCTCCCCATTTTCTTTTATTAATAGGTCTTACCATATGGAAACTCTCAAAAAGCAGTAAATTTTATAATTTTGCATTTGTCCATGATTTTTATACAGAGAAGTACAATATAATTCAACAGTTTCAGACACAATACAACATAATTTGTAAGCAAGATGGAGTGAGAGCATTTCTACCCATTTAGTGAATAGTGATGCTGATAGATAGGAATTCAAAATAATTGCCTCAAATCATATTACAACTTGGTGGGAAAGTCAAGTTCTTATGAGGTATTGGACCTCCAGATTCTCTTTATCCTTGACTTGTCTCTTCTTATTTTTACTTCCCAGTTTTGCAAAATTGTTATGGCTCTTTCCTTGCCCCAGATTCCTGATCAGACTTCCCTTAGTTCATCTTGACGCACTCATCCTTGGGCTGTGCTATTGAAGGGCAATGCACTTTTTAAGGCCTGTAGTTACAAACAGTTGTTATTTCAGCCCCAGTTAGGAATGGCCCACACATGTGTTCCTGAAATGGAACACAGCTACTGATGATAATCAGCATTGATTGGTGAATCTAAATGCATCTCATTCATGGTGGGTGGAGCTAAATACAGAGGTATAAAATGTGCATTGTACTGTATCATCAATTTCTCAAACTTCTTCCTTCGGTTCCTTATTTTTTATGTTCCAGAACTGCAGAGCATCACATAGTGACCTGTCAACTCAGGAAGCTGGTGGTCTGACTGAACTAGTCCTCAGGCTCTTCACAGAAAAGGCAGCCGGGGTCCTGGTCGGCAGGAGATTCCATCTGAATGGTGAGTGAATGCAGAGGAAAGCTATTGCTGAGGGCTTTAGCAATCTCTCTCCGAACACCCTGGCTGTCCCAGCTGGCTGCTGTTGAAGAGGAATCACAGTGAGCCTGACATTGATTACACACAAATAGGCAACTACTACATCTCCAGCTTCAAATGCTTGGTGGGGTGGGGCACAGGCCTAGTGCTCAAAAGGAGCCAGGTTGGCTCTGACAGTCAGCTACATCTGCGCAAACAAGGTGTGTGTGTGTGTGTGTGTGTATGGGGGGCAGGAGGGGGATTTTAGGGCAGCAAAGTACCAAGACACTATGGAAGTTCTTCTTCACAATTATCTCTGGGGTCTGGCACTCCTAGGAGCTGAGTATGAAAGTGGAAATGAGCCCTGGAAAAAGCCAAGACAGAACAGTTATTTCTTATACAGCCTTGCTCCCCAGTCCCAAGGGACCTCTGGGTTGCAGCCCTTATACCTAATCAGAACCTATATTAAGGCTAGTGACAAGAGGCAGGGATTATTTAGAACTCCCCACAGACCTTTCTTAGAGCAGCAACCCTCACTCCATCTTTTCTCTTGTCCCCAAAGGTATCCGGAGGCTGTAAAATTCCCTCCACAGTAACATGATTACTAGGTTCTTCCATTTGCAATAAAATATTAGTGTTGCGGATGCTGTAAATTCCCTGTAGCCAGATCTGAGCCTCTCAGCGAAGATCGGGATGTCTGAGAAAGTAAAGTCCTCAGATGACAGTCACCGATGTCCCTACATCTAAATAACTTCCTGAGTTACTTTCCAGCAGCCGAATGTATCTTGTTGGCCTGTCTCCTGAGGCAGAGAGCCCTTCCCACCACCCAGTTGCTCAGCCCTAGGACATAGTCCGCACAAAATCACCTTCTACTTGAAAGTCATTTTTAGAATAAATCCAATTTTCTAAGAATTATCTCACATGGTTATAGAATTTCTAACCATCCAGTAAAAAAAAAAATCGCCATTAATTTTTACTACCAAGCTTTTTAGATTGTTAGAGCCTTAAGGCCCAGCCGGCATGGCTCAGTGGTTGAGCATCAACCTAGAAACCAGGAAGTCACGGTTCAATTTTCAGTCAGGGCACATGCCCAGGCTGTGGGCTCGGTCCCCAGTGTGGGGCATGCAGGAGGCAGATAATCAATGATTCTCTCTCATCATTGATGTTTCTCTCTCTCTCTCTCCCTCTCCCTTCCTCTCTGAAATCAATAAGAATATATTTAAAGAAAAGAAAAAAGAACCGTAAGGATGGAACCTGTGTATGCTTCCTCTTTCTCTCTTTGGTGATAGGCAAAGCATCTCATACACAAGAGATACTCAGTGAAGATTTATTGTTGAAATCATCCCTATTATTTAACTGTTGGAGTATCAAGCCGAACAGGTGAAGTCTAATTTTCAGAACCTAAGGCCTTCAAATTTGGGTGGCATTTTTACCCCCTTTGTTCTACCCTCTTTAGTCAGCCTCTAGGGCTATCATCAGTATCATCATTGCCATGACAACAATGACAAGGGCTATGCTTCTCAAAGTACTTGGTAATACAAAGTACTTCGCAGCTGTTTAGACAGGCATCGGCTACTAAGGGCAGCTCTACAAAAAGGAGGGAAATTATTGACTCTACAGAACAAGAACTGGATTTGTCCATTCTTACTGACCTGCAGCAACATGAGCCGAGAGAATCACCTGGTTCATTGTCAAAGACCAAATGTGCAAGCTGTGCACAGACACCACCCCATCCACCGCTAAGATGAGTTCTTTCACAGCATTGTAGTGGAGGTTCTTTGGCACACCTGACAGAAGGAAAGAGTGGGAGGCTATTGATACTCAACTGAATATAGCTCATCGAGACGGCCAATTGGGGCTGCAAAGGGGGAGGAAGGGGGTGGGAATCCTTAACCCACCTTTTTCAGGATTTAAGAGCCTTACTCATTGGGATTTTCTCCTTAGGGCTAATTTAAAATTCTCTACAATTTGAGGTTAGTTTAATCCCACTTCGTATTATTTCGCAGAGATAACAAAGAGTTGGTCAATATGTAATTTTACTTAATTAGCTGCTCAAAGCTCAGGATAGCAGAAACAAATTAGTGGTTGTTGTTTTTTCTTTTCTCTCAGATTAGTCACAGAATGCATATACAGTCATGGAAGAAGTTGCTGTATCATGGTAATAATAATAAAGACATAGCTTTGTTGAGAACCTGTAATAGGTTAAGGTTTATGCTAAGCACTTTATTTGTAATGATTATCTTATTTTCATATTTACAAGAACTTTATGAGCTAGTTTTATCAGTGCTACAATTCCTATTTAACTAGAGGAGAAAGTGGGACAGAAAAGTTAAAAAGCATTGCTAAGGCCGCATAGATTAGTGGGAGGCGAGGGTCTGCAGTTCATGCTGGGTGTGAGGTATGTTATGCAAATGCCAGACTCTAGGGATTGCAACCCACAGTTGACTGTAACGCCTAGTGTGTCATCTCTGCAGAGTTTCATTTGGCTCTTGAAGACCTGCTATCATTCATCTAGAACCTTTCTGATGAAGTCATGATCCCATTCCTTTCTGTCTCTCTTGCCTCATTTATCTCTTTACATTTATGAGGAACACAGTCCACTATTGCTTATTTTACTCCATAAAATAATGTCAGTGAGCATGAGGCTAAGCTCCCGCTAACCTCTGTGCTCCCTCACATTCTAGAGACCATTTTCCCCCTGACAGAGAGCCTGCAGAAATATCAGTGCATCCAGAAAAGTACTCAAATTCGTGTTTAAAAAATAATTTCCCAGGTTAATAAATATATGAAAAAATCGCTCACTTATAGAATTGCATATTAAGTCAATAAGATAAAATATTTCACCAACCAGATTAGGAAAGAAGAGAATGAGCAGTTTGATAATATCTCATAATGGTGAACGTGTGAGGAAATGGGCACTGCTATATTCTATTGGCCAAAAAGATGTTGAAATGGGTTTTTTGGTAGAAATGACCATATCTGTCAAATTTTAAAATGCACAGAACTTTTGAAACAGAAATAACATTTCTAGTAATTATTCCAAAGATGTACAAATGCTATACACAAACACACACACACACACACACACACACACACAGAGGAATGTTAATTATACCATTTTTGCAATGGCCATCAATAAGCAAGCACATGCATACAGTGGAATAGTTTATAGCTACATAAAAAAAAATGGGGTGTTTCTATGTATGTACTTAAATGGAAAGATAGCCAAGTGAAAAAAACAAGTGCAGAGCAAAATAAATAGAAATCCAGAATCCTATTTGTTTAAAAAATACATACATACACACACTTTACATATATTATGTATATGGTATACATTATATGTGTATATACATGTAAATATTTGTATGTATATGTAATACATTTAAACATCATATATATATATATATATATATATATATATATATATATATATATATGGTTATCTTTTGAGAGATTTATATCAACTTATAAGTAGATGTTACTCCTGAAGAATGGGACTGAGAATTCAAAGTAGAAAAAAAAAAGGAGACTTTTAAAATTCATTTTCTACTTTTGCACGTTATTTTAAAATTTTGCCAAAGATAAGTATTCTTTTATGCTATTCTAATTTGAAAACCTAGTTTAGAAATTAAGCATCTACCAGATAGGAGTTATCTGGCAGTTCCCATAATTAACTGTCCTTTCTTTCAATAAATAAGGAAGATAATGACCAGAGCAGATCTACACTGAGAGACAGGGAAAGTGGAATATAGTCATCTCAAGTTGTGCGCCAATCTGCCTTTTCGCCCCCTGTTAGTCAGTGAGTGCCATCCTAGCAACAGCAGCTGCAGCTCAGCACTTGGCCCTCAGGAAAGGGAACGCGTGTATTTGTGACTTGACAAATCAAATATTGTCACCTCCAGAGCGAGGAAGTTCACCTGTTACTCAGTGACATTTGACTCCATTTGGTTTCACTATAGTCAACGTTATCATCTACCAGCAATGATACTGCCCACTGAGAACAGGAGCCTTAACTGCAGACGTGGCGGTGAGCACGAACAATGTGAGCTGCTTCAATGGCAAAGGCCCGCTGAGACCGTGTCTCCCTTATTTCAAAGTGTGCTAGGCAACGAGAGAAAAGTTCATCCAACATCCAGATGTTTATGATCACCCACATGCTTGACATGATTGATGCAAACCTCTGGTTCTGATGGAATTTTCTGGCAGCCATTCCCAGCACCCTCCTGTAGGAATCTCTAAGTGCTACGGAAAGACGAGTTCAGTGGTTCTCCAACTGCGGTCCCCAGACCAGCAGCAGCAGCAGCATGTTGTTAGAACTTCAGATTCTTGGGCCCCACCCCAGACCTATGTCCCAGGAAGGGTGTGGGTGGGCCCAGCACTCTGTGTTTTAACAAACCCTCTGAGCAATTCTGATGCCGCTAACGTTGGAGAACTGCTGGCCTAGTCTAAGTAGGGTGTTAGGCAACCTCTTCTGAATAGTTACAACGCTGCTAAGGATAGGTTTATACTGTCTTTCTTGGGGCTTGTCCATACATTTAGGGATAAACTAATATCTTTACAATAACTTCCTCCATGTCTGTCTTTAGTGTTTGTGCATATTTTTACACTGAACCATTCAACAGTTACTGGAGGAAAAATAGAAACCAATACTTTTTAGTTGTTCCATATGAAAGAAAATCATAATATTTGTGTCCCCCCCCCAAATTCTTTATCAGTTTAAATGTTCTCTGTGATGTATATTAATAGGGAGCATACCTCTTGTGATTATAGGGAAGAGAAAACATGGATCTTGGGAATAAAATCAAATCACTCCTACCTTCCATGAGTAAGATGGAGAAGTCCTTTAAGACTGTGACGGTACTGGCCAGCACCAGGACAGAAAACACAAATGTGCAGATTGAGTCTGCCATTTTATAGTCTGGCTGGAAAACACAAGGGCTTTGGTTAACTGAATGTGTGTCTCCTTTGAAGAAAGTCTGATGAATAAAATAAGTAAACCTCCCTTTTTCCTTTCCTCTCTATCACCCTTTCACCCCCCACTTGACATCCAACTTGACACCCAACTTGAGACCCAACTTGACACTTGATATCCAACTCAGAGACAACTCTCTGAAGACTCAATCTTTCTTTTAAGCCAGGGGTGGGAACCTTTTTTTCTGCTAAGGGCCATTTGGATATTTATAACATCATTCTCTGGCCATACAAAATTATCAACTTAAAAATTAGCCTGCTATATTTGGTCAAACATTTAATTAACTCACCCCTAATGCCTTGGCAGTGCTGAACCAAATGATTTCTCGGGCCTAATATAGCCCTCAAGCCAGACATGCCCCACCCCTGTTTTAAGCTGAAGCTACCAGTGATGGAAAAAGAGACACTGCAGGGCATCTCCCATCATTTAAGAAGTGAAGGGAGAGATATTTGAGTATTTTCACAAGAGGCCTGATTTGACTTCTCAGAAATGAACAGAAGTACAGAGTTTGCGATGAGCTGATTCGCATAATGCTCATTGACTTTTCAGCCTTAATTATGATGAGAAGAAAGCCTGTCATCTGCCGAGAGGTTGCATATGCCCAAGGTACAGCTGGGGTTTGGTCTTGGCAGACTGGGGTTAGTGTGGTTTTTTTCCCCTTCCAAGTATGACACAAACTCGAGACAGACATCTTTAATCCAGTCCTAAGAGTACAAGCTGAGGCCTCATTCTTGCCTCTCTCACCACTGAAACCCTTAGCCTCAGGGTGAAACACCTGCAATTTTGCCTCTGATGCAGTTTTGGGCTACAGAGAAGTCTGCCTCATTATGTGTAAGAAACTTAACCTTTATAAGCACACTCTCAAACTCGACTAACCCATACAATTTTGAACTATTTTTCCTTATACTTAAAGCTTTCCGTGAGTAGGCCTTTGCTCAACTGAATTCAGATATGTTTTTGTAATTTGTATTTACGTATTTTCATTTTTAGTAAAATTCATGTAGAGTCCCTGCTAACTGGGCAATGGTGATAAGAACAAAGATAAATCCTCTTCTCCATTACCCCCCCTCCACTCCTACACCCCTATTGGCTCTCAGTACTACCAAATGCAAATCTGCAGTGAATATTCCCTTAGGGTCAGAGGCCCACCCAGAGCCATTCCTATTTTCCATGAACACTCTGACTTTTGGAGAGAAGTTACCTCTCCCCCATTGTGGGTGACATTGGTGGGATATTTAGGTGTTCCACCCTCCCCTGGTCAAGCAGGAGGTACAAGACCCAAGCTAGACTCCTTTCCCAGAAATATGAATCTTTCAGCGTAATTATAAGAAATTGAAAAAAAATGAGTTGAGTTATATTCATTTCAGTTTGGTGTCCGGGACAGAAGTTGGATAATTTCTGAAATCTAGATAACAAAAGTGACCTTTACTTGTATCTTGATTTCTGTCTGGAGTATATCCAATAAATTTCAGACAATAATATATATATATTACATGTATATTATATACTAGGGACCTGGTGCACAAAAATCTGTGCACTCAGAGGGGTCCCTCAGCCCGGCCTGTGCCCTCTTGCAGTCTGGGACCCCTCAGGGGGTGTCCACCTGCTGGCATACCTGGTCAGCCTGGGAGAGGGGCTGATGGCTATTTGCAGGCTGGCCAAGCCCCCCAGTGAGGACCCTCACCCCATGGGGTGTGGCCAGCCTGGGTGAGGGGCTGAGGGCCATTTTTAGGCTGCCCACAGTTCCCATTGACCCATTGTCCCAGCGAGGCTGGCTGGAATCAGATTTCTGGGGTTTATTTATCTTCTATAATTGAAACTTTGTTGTCTTGAGTGGAGGCCTAGGCAGGCAAGGAAGCCTCCTGTTTGCTTCAGCTACATGGCTTCTATAATTGAAACATTGTTGCCTTGAGCAAGAGGCCCAGCTGGCCTAGGCAGGCATTGGTGCAACAGAAGCCTCCTGTTTGCTCTAGCTCCATGGCTGCCGGCCGCCATCTTGGCTGGGTTAATTTGCATACAGTCGCTTTGATTGGCTGGTGGGTGTGGCTTGGCTAGTGGGCATGGCTTAGGTGTTTTGGAGTGAGGGTCAATTTGTATATTACTCTTGTATTAGATATGTAATTATGTATTATTTTTTACATATATTTTATTTATTTGTTTGTTTCTTTTTTGCTTAAGTGAGCTAGATATTTTTTCTGTTGCTTACAACCCAAGATCTCTAAGATATTTATGGCTCCATTGTAGTGCATATTGACCCGATGACAAAAGTAACTACTTTCTTAAAAGACTGCAGCCCTGCAATTAAAGACAGAGCTCTTAGGAATTTGGAAAGTCAAAGGTTTCAGGCTTTGAATGTTATTTGTTTAAAATTTGCACAATAGTGTGTTTAGGAAAAAAACAGTCTGTCCACCGTCCTTTCTGTTAGTTTTGGAGGACCCCCTTTTATACTGCTTGGTCTGTAAAATCGCTATGACAGTGAGTTCAGTCAGACATACTCACCTTGAAGTAGATAATGAGTGCACTGGTTAGCACACTGATGCTCTGAAACAGGTCCCCAAGGGCATGCACAAACGCTGCTCTGACACTGGCGTTAGCTTGCACTTCCTTGTGACTGTGGCCAGAAGGCCTCTGGTGCAAAATCACACTTAGTCTGCACAAGAAGACTGTTTTCAGCACACACGAGATTAACCCTTAAAAACCTACCCGGCACAACGGAAGAGTTAGCAGTAGCATATATTAACCAAACTGACAGGTAATTAAAATATTCATGTTTGAAGCTATACTATTTTAGACTAATTTTGAACATAAGTGGGTCATAGCATTTTCAGTTTTTCACTAAAGGGCAGACAATGAAGAGTTGCCTCCGTTTTCCTTTCCATCTGCCTAATGCTTCCCTTTCACATTAAAACTGGAAAGCATCACTACTTTAATGAAAGCCAAGTATTTTACAATGAGGAGGAAAAATATCATTTGTTAAGGGTCCACTTACTGTCAGGCACCGAGCTAGGCTTAAAGCTGAACTTTGATAGGAGCTTAATTAGTAAATGTACTGGTTTCAATTGCAAAAGGCAGCAGAAAGGAGTAAAACAAAATCAGTAGTGAATTTCATCAGGGCTGGATTTTTTCATCTTTTACTTAATTTTGTTCCTTTGCATAAGAATTTGAAATTTTAATGATGAACATACTGTGCTTATGTATATGTGGCTATTTATCCAGAGAATAAAATATATTAAAATATTATCAATGTATTGCAAAATTTAACATTTCCTCTCCAAATCAAAGTGTTAAGTAGTAGCCATTATAAATTATGCACCTAGTTCCATTTATCTACAACCTCAAGAGGTATTAGACCAAAGGAAAAATGAGAATTTTTTTTAATGATAGCCAAGAAGGAGTGTTTTGCCTAGAAACTTCTCTGTACATTTTGTAACAGAGGTTTTAAAGAAGCATTGTTTAGTACCATGAACTCTTATTTTTAGAAAAGTGTCTGACAAATCTCTGGCCATCATCACAACATGACCTGACTGCACTCCACCGGGATTTGTTTTTTTACATAACGTTTCCTTTTTAGACTGTCAGTGTTTCGGCAGAAATTGGCCCTCAATTCGGAGCTACCATTTCAGGGTCTTCAGACAGCCTCCCATGGCTGGCAGTTACTAGGTCTGCTACTAGTATGTGTGCTCATCATGTTGTCATTCATTCTTTCACTCATCTTATTTAAAAAAATAAATAAAAACTTACTTAGTGACCCGTGTATGCTAGGCACTGTTAATGTTTAGGGCGTAAGAGGAAGTGAAAACAGACATGGTCCCTCCCCATTGTGGCTTCAAGCATGGAGGAGATGCAGAGAATTTTAAAAGACACACGCACACATACATGGAAAATTCTAATTACAATAAGCCTGCTAAGAACCTGTGCTACAGATAGTCAAACAAGGGAGTCTGATTTAGTTATCAGGACAAAGCAATCGAGTCAAATGTGAAAGGTTAGAGTTAGGCTAGGAGGGGAGAGAATGTTCAGGCAGAGAAAATTTAGCATGCAATGGCCTTAAGGCTCTGTCAATAATTTTCATCCTAGAATCCCTTTACAACCTGTATTATAACTTTCTGTCCTAATTTTGAGTCCCCAAGGAATAAATTTATTCCCCAATTGTGGTTGTCTATTCAGACAACATAGCCTCCACCTGTCCTTGGAACCTGTAATCCCAGTTCTGGGAGAAAACATTATAGTCACTAAGTAGCTTATCCATTAATAACTACCTGCTTGCAAAGAGAAGTCAAAACTTTTTAATTCCCTTGTCTTTCTGAGCTCCTGAAAATTAAGGTCAAAGTTCAACAGCAGTTGCAGTAAAAAAAAAAAAAATGTGGGTGGCATCTGTTTAGAAAGTCAAACTCAATCACCAAGGGTCCAGATTTATGTGGCAGTTAGCTAAGGGTGCCTTCATCTTCATGTAGCATCAATACAATTATGTGCCATATGACTTGGGAAATTATTAATATTTTTATTCTTCCTGCTGCCTGGTGGACATGTTGTTCTCCTATGCAAAGATGATGTTATTGATCCCCAGTCAGCAGGACATGTGCTCTGGCTTGTCTCCTAGTGGATATAGATTGGGATTGATCTCCCAATGCCAATGTGAAACACTTTTTCAATATAACTCAGTGGAAATAGGGATCTAGTCAGTTACAACAGGTGAAATATCACTCTTCTAATTATTTAGCTCAGAGATTTTTGCAGTGGTTTGCAAACTAAGAGGTGAGGAACAGAGGCAGGCACAAGGTAAAGGTACTAGAAGGACCTGAGGAGCTTTCTCTAAGTGTGCATGCTCAGCTTTTCCT
>PVJC01004839.1:0-61817 GCA_004026665.1 Murina feae
GGGATGCCCACCTGCTGGCATGCCTGACCAGCCTGGGTGAGGGGCTTTAAGGCTGCCCACAGCTCCCATTGACCCAACGTCCCAGCAAGGCTGGCTGGACGCAGGTTTTTGTGATTTATCGCCTATAATTGATACTGTTCCTTGAAGGCCTGGGGTCATCTTCTATAATTGATACACTGTTCCTTTAAGGCGGCCTTCTGACTACTAACGAAGCCTCCTCTGCTTCACCTCGCAGCGTCTATAATGAAACAATTGTTACTTTTACTGGTTAGGCCGGAGCTGCTCTTTCCTTCAGCTCCGGAGGATTCTATGATTGTTATATTGTTTCAAAAGGCTGTGTTTCGCTAAAGGCAGTTTAATCGGAGCTGAGCTGAAGGGCGCAGCTTCACTTTCGCTCCTGCTGCAATGGAAAGGGCTGTTTACTCAGGTCCGTGAGTGGCGGCCGCCATGTTGGCTGGGCTAATTTGCATACAGCCGCTCTGATTGGCTGGTGGGCGTGGCTTGCCCTGTCTCGGAGAAACGGTTAATTTTAATATTTTGCTTTTATTAGTTTAGAGATATATATATATATATATATATATATATATATATATATATATATATTTGATTTTAGAGAGGAAGGGAGTTGGAGAGAGAGATAGAAACATCAGTGATGAGAGAAAATCATTGATTGGCTGCCTCCTGCACGCCCCCTACTGGGGATTGAGCCTGCAACCTAGGCATGTGCCCTTGACCAGAATTGAACCTGGGACCCTTCAGTCTGATGTTCTATCCACTGAGCCAAACCGGCTAGGCCAAAAAAAGATAATTCTTGATCACAAACTAAGACTGGTCTCATTAGATTGGATCTGATTATAAAGGTGAGCATACAGGTCTTGTTAAGTTTGTGTTGCTGGAAGTTTTCATAAGAAATCTCAGATTTGACTTTTTAAATACTCGTTAATTAACCAAGCTGTGTATTCATTTATAGTTCATCTATTTGCAACCTGATTGAATTTTTTAATTTTGAGGCTTGTGTGAGCACCTTAAATCCCATTCTATGCAATAAATAGACAAGGTCTTGATTAGACTTGAAGGACTTAATAAGGCAGCACAGGATTTGAAAGACACTGATGAGTTTTCTGGGTTTTTTTTCTAGAGATGCCTGGGCATCCCCTTCCCCCAACTGTCATTGTAAACTTGGAGGATCCTCTTCCAAGCACATGAGTAGGAAGAAACAAAGGGATCAGAAAGAGTGCTCAGTGAATAGAAATGACTAGAGCTCAGGTTGGCATCAAGGGGAACGTTTAGATGATCTTTAGTTCTGAATGAGGGAGACTTGGGCCTGAGATTAAGATTTCTCAGAAGGTTGGTCTAGGATCAGAGCCCTCTTTCCCAGGAACTTCAATCTTGGACTTCTTTTCTGCATCTTGTAGTCCGTTCGTTGGGGATGCCAACAGTGCATTAGGAGCCAGTACTAAGGAGTTTTGTGGGAAAATTCTAGGGTGAAGGTAGTGCTGGGCCAAAGGAAATGTAAGAGTTTTTCCAGATCAGTGTCTGCCTTTGCTGCCAAAGACATCTAGAGGTAGCAGGACTGCCTCCGGTCCTTCCTGTGTGGCCCTGGGTTGTTTATTCAGACCTTGAATCTTCCTAGTAAAGGTCTCCTCTCAAAGACCTTTCAGTCCTTTCCCGAGGAAAAAAACAACAAAGGTCTTTGAAGTCACAGTGCTTCTGGTTTCTAAACCTAATTTTCAACTTCATTTGTCCAACCTGTTCTCCCTGTTTTATTGCTCTTGCTTCACAAAGTTACAATAAAAATGTATCCCCAATTATAGACACAAAACAGTGTAAGGCAGGTGAGCGGTCCCATAGTTACCCTAGGTGCTGAGAAGGAAGCTGATTGCCCTTGCGAGAGCTGGTATCTCATCTGTCCACCATCACTGTGTGGCTCATGTACCAGTTCTCCTCTATAAGCCTAAATATGCTTGTCTGAGGAAAGAGTGTTATCTCTCCTCGCCATCCAGAGGTGAAGAGGAAGTTAAGTAAGAATAACTTGGAAGCCAGGGAGTATCCTGAGGTCTGCTCTGATGAGGGCGAGTTAAGTGTTAACTGGAGTTAACAAGGACAGCTGACCATGCTGCTGTACTGCATGCTTTCAAGGGAAAAGATTTCTATTTAAAAGATAAGACCCCCTCCCCACGCCCCCCACCCCCTTTCTAGAATTAGCACACAGAGAAGTACTAGAAGAAATTGAAAAGTTAACAAAGGGCCTGACCAGCGTGGCTCAGTGGTTGAACATTGACCTAGGAACTAAGAGGTCACGGTTCGATTCCTGGTCAGCGCGTATGCCCGGGTTGGGTTTCGGCTCAGTGGGGGGGTCGTGCAGGAGGCAGTCAATAAATAGTTCTCTCTCACCATTGATGTTCCCATTTTTCTCTCCCTTCCTCTCTGAAATCAGTAATAATAATAAAAAAAATTTTTAGTTGAGAAAAGGCTGCTTTGCCCCCGCTCTTTTCAAAAAAATTTTATAAAAGAATTATAAATCTACAGAAAGTTGCAAAAATAGTTCAGATAGGTCCAGTATACCAAGTTGACCGTGGTACAAAATGGGCATATAGTTCTATGTGTGACATTTTCCCACATGTGTTGATTCTGTAAACACCACCACAATCTAGAGACAAAACTAACCCATCACCACAAATGTTTCCCTGATCGTACCCTATAGAGCCGTGATGTCCAACCTTTATCATGCATGGCACACACAAACTACTAAAATTCTACAGCACACCAAAAATTAAGTTTGTTGCTGATCTGACAAGAAATAGTATAATTTTGATTTACAAAAGAAAGATAATAGTAATTACCTTTTTTACTCCAAAGTGACTTTTTAAAAAAATCAGGTGCTACACTTGTACACAAGGATTTCTGGTACCAAGAATTAACCAATCACACACAACCTCATTATACGACATGACCAATAAGACGCAGCTCTATTGTCTGACCTATTTATGGTTTAAGACAGGGCATTCGCACTCAATGGCTATTGTTGTGTTGGCTGTTGTTTTTTAATGTGACAATCTAAGGGAAAAGAGGTCAGTCCCTGACTTAATAGTCAGGTTTGCATGTTTTAAATATTCTTGCAGCACACCAATTGAAAATAGCAGTTCTAGAGCCATACCACACCCCTCCCCATCTTTTTTCCATCTCTATAATTTTGTCATTTCAAGAATGTTCTATAAATGGAATCACAGTTGAGCTTTTCTTTTTCCTTTATTGGTCAAGGTATTACAAATGTGTCCTCATCTCCCAATAACCCCCAACCCTCCCCCCGACTCATGCTCTCATCCCCACAGTTGACCTTTTGAGATAGCTTTCTTTCACTCAGCATGATGCCATTGAGATTCACCCAGTGGTTGTATCCATCAATGATTTTTTTCTTATATTGCTGAGTAGTATTCAATGGTGTGGATGTAGCACAACTTGTTTAACCATCCTCCTGTTGAGAGACATTTTGGTTGTTTCCAGTTTTTTGCTATAACAGGCTGCTGTGGACATTATGTACAGATTTGTATGGACAGAAATTTTCTATTTATTGGGACTAAATGCCCAGGAGTGCAACTTGGGTCATATCATGAGTGTATGCTTACTTTTTTAAGAAAGTGATGATAGCATGTAGTTGGATCGAGTTTTTATTCCCCTTTGCCAGGTGGGCTGTAGCAACCAGGTTTCCTTTTCAGCCTTGGTTGCTACCCTTGGCAGGGTGGGGAAGGGCACCTCATTGCTGCTTGGGTAGTGGGAGTTCTGGCTCCCTACTGAGCTTCCACTGACACCACCCAGCATGGGAGGGAGCAGGTGCCTCCTTCCTGCTCCCCATGTGACCCCCACGAACCTGTGGTGCTGGGGTGGAGGTGGGGTGCTCATTGCCACTGGAAGATGGTGTGTAAGTCCTGGCTTCCTGTTTGGAATTCTCTGACACTGTCCTGAAGGTGGGGCTCAGCGGACAACTCATCCCAGACAGGCGCAAATGGAAATCAAGGCTGATGGCAGTGGAGGGGGCCGAAGTGTTTTCTGTAGTGTTTCTTGTTCCTTTAGCTACATACAGCCAGCTTTTATTGCTGTGTGTTTTCTGTCTTCTTGTTTGTGTGATTGGCACTTGTGGATTGCTAGTTTCTCCAGCACCCAGTCAAGGGAAGGTGAAGCAAAAGTAAACCCAGCCTAGCCAGTGTGGTTCAGTTGGCTGAGCATTTCCCGTGCACCGAGGGGTTGCCAGTTTGATTCTGATCAGGGCACATGCCTCAGTTTTGAATTCAATCCCTGGTCAAGATGCATGGGGGCAGGAACAGCTGATCAATGCCTCTCTCTCACATTGATGTTTCTCTCTCTCTCTCCTTCTACCTCTCTCTCCTCCTACCTCCCTCTCCCTCTCCCTCTCCTCTCCTTCTCCCTCTCTTTTTCTCTTTTCTTCTCTCTCTAAAACACTACTTGGTCATTCCTTAGGTCTGAGGTCCCTCACTAATCTGCCTTCTCTCTACTTTTGCAGTGTCTTCTTTTTCACAAATACATTTTTACTAGTGTCCCGTGCACAGATTTGTGCACATTGAAAGGAAATTAATTAGAATAAATATTTTAATATTGCTATTCGCCCTTTCTCTATAATAAAAAGTGTCAACCAAATTCATGATCAACAATGACAGGTTGAAACACACATGTGCGATTGGCACCAGTGAGAGATTTATTTGTATCGCGCATGCATGAGTCAACTTAGCCTTTTATAGATATAGAATAAACGTGCTTAATTAGACCTGCTTTCTGATTTAGCTAAACTTTATCTAGCCCAGCGAAGCACCCCAACTTCTCTTTCAGGAAATTGTTCATCGACATAGCAATAAATATCAACACGAAGCAGATTATTACCGTAGATCATTCAGGGAGAACAAAGGGTAAAGTATTTAACTGTAGCAGTGTTTGATTATATTCTGTGCAATGAGAAAACCTGAAGTCACTTTCAAGTTCCACCATTTCTTACTTCTTTTCAGTCAGTCAAGTTTGTAAACTTCCTAAATCTCCATTTTCTGGCTAATGAAAAAAAAATAGGATTCTACCAAGTCTCCTATCTACCTACTCCAGGACTTTTGTGAGGATCAAATGAGATGAGGCATGGGAAATGCTTCACAGACATTTAGTTAAACTGTAAAATGTTTATACCTGGCTATAAAGCAAGTTGTGATCCTGAGCTAAAGAAACTCCAAGGAGGCTAGTTGCTAGAGAGAGGAAGCTGGGTGTTGCTACGTGATGTCATTACCCAGTGCCCATAGCAACTGTCTCAGGGCTGGGCTGTGGGCCACATTTTGCATCATGGAGTCTTGGCAGCATTGGCTGCGATTTGGTGGGATGTTGCTCCAGGGTGGTGGCAGGGGCTGTGTCCCACTTGGAAGCCAAGTGTTGGTTTGTCAGTGCCTAGTCCATGGTGCCATTTATTTTTAAGTGGCCAGTACACATCATGGCAGCTTCTGCATTGAGCATCTGCCCCCTGCTGGTCAGTGCACATCATAGCTACTGGTTGTATGGATGGACATTTAGCCTTTTATATATATAGATTGGTTTTAGAGAGAAAGGGAGATGGAGAGAGAAATAGAAGCATCAATGAGGAGAATCATTGATCGGCTGCTTCCTGCACATCTCCTACTGGGGATCGAGCCCGAAACCTGGGCATGTGCCCTTGACCAGAATCGAACCTGGAACCCTCCAGTCCACAGGCCAAAGCTCTATCCACTGAGCCAAACAAGCTAGGACCAGAGTTTTCTTATGTTGTATATAATGCCCAGGGTTTTTAGTGTTTAGCAAGTAAATTAAGGAGAACCGCATCTATTCTATCTTGGCCTAGAACCACAAGTCTGGCAAAAGGCTTTTACATGGCCATTTCATTCCTAAGAACATAAATCTGATCGTGTCTCAACCCTTCTTAGAAACCTCTTTGTCATAACACCCAACTGTCCCAAGGATAAAATTCCACCTCCTTACCATTGGCTTTTAATGCTCTTGACTGTCCCATCCTAAGTAATAGTGGCCAAACCTTCTGCAGCTCCTCACTGCGCACAGTGTCCCCAGCTCCACAGAGTTCCTCCTGTGCCTCCTGCCTCCTCGTGTTTGGTGGTGCACACACTAGGGCTCATGCGCTCTGCTGGTCCTGCTGTTCTCTCTTCCAGGGGCATGCGCCTAGCTTCAAACCTGCCTCTCACGTCTCCTACTGTGACTCCCAGAGTTAGCCCAGCAGCGCAGACATACCTCTGTAAGCGATTTCTTGTTCTACTACAGCTCTTTGAGGTGAAATTATGTCTCTGTGTGGCTCTGTCCCATTCAACTGTAAATGCTTTGGGGCTCAGGCTGTGCCTGTCTCATTCATCAATGTACCCTCAGCACCTAGCACTGTGCCTGGCACATAGTTGGCACTCAGCAAGTGTTTGTTAAATGCATAAATGAATTGTTACTTTCAGGTACTGGAGCAACCAAAGATTGTCCTCAGCTTGTATGCCTAGGCCACCTGAGGCTGCCTTCCTTTTAGCATTACCGTATATTCTTTTATATACCCCCCACCCCTGTGAACAAAGTGACTTCGGGAGACTGTAATGATTTAACCACTTGCTGAATCTACTCCTCCCTTCCTGAGGGCTGCCTGCTTCCAGGTTGTCCTCATTATCCCTGCTGCTGCCACTGGTTGACCATTTGGAAGCAGGGCTGTCCCCTTGCTTGGCTGAGCATGGTCTCCCATTCTTCATGCCATGGGAACCGTCAGTCCAGTCTTAAAGAGATGAAGCCCCTATTGTGACCAGTTATATCAATGGAAGGACTCTCTTTGCCACGCCCTTCTAGAACATTGTCTTTTATTGAGAAACAAGTCTCTTTGGGTACATGGTCACCTTGCTTATCTATCTTTGGACTGTGTTAGCTGAAAGAAATTTAATAACAACCCTTAGTAAGATTTCAACATCTGACACACTTGAGATAATAATAGCTTTGCTCGTTTTTATGACACTTCACTCAACCCATACATTCACCCTCGTCAGCTCGAAATTATTCAACATGTGTTACCTTGATGCTTATAATAACTCAGTGAGTGAAGTTGTGTATACACACGCATACACAGATACCCACATACATGCATGTGTGTGCACACAGGATATTAAAATTTTGGCAGGTCAAACCTGTTATATAATGGCACTCACTTTTAAGAACTCTGATCCTGTGACCCTTATATTTTGTTCTCACTTGTAAATGGCCATTGGTTTCTATCACTTGTCATCAATATCTGATCCTAGTATTGTATACGAGCTCATGCAGACATAATAATTGCCCCATTTACCAAACCTAGTTAATGTGGCCAGGCCCTTCGTACACATGTTTAATGCTCATAGCCATTCTGCAAGGCATATGTTATCCACATGCTACACATGAGAGAACTGAGGTGCGGAGAAGCAGTGTCTGCACCAGGATGGGCTCTGCCTCAAAGCCACCTCTGGCCTCTCAGTAAGAAAGCCTAATATGAAATTAAACCTTTGAAGGTTAAGTAATCTCTACTTCTCCTACCCCATTAACCAAGGGTCTGGGCCTTGATTCTATCATGAAGAGGTGGGCTATTCTCTGGTTAGTAAGACAGAAGTGGGAGGAAGCGGGTACAGACTGTTCAAAGAGCGATGCCTGTGCATGTGGTCAAAGTAGCAGTTCTGTTGCTTGATGGCTTATTCTCCTGGCACTTCGCCTCATAGACTTCCTCAAGCAGTCACGTCCCTGGGTCCCTTCGAAAAACCCAGGGAGGACACTTGTTGCCATGTCTGAACGGCCTAAACAGACACTGGCTGCCCCAAACTCCTGTGGACGGTCAATAGGGCTTGCTAGTAGTAGGGCCTGGTACTCAGTGGGCAGATAGGCCATTAACAGCCAGCTCCCGTCTTACAGGTGTTTGATACCATGAAACCACAGTAAGCATTTTTTGAAAATTACAGGTCTTTTCACAATAAGAACTGAGGATCTTTTCCTTTAGTTTCTGATTCAGGAGCTCATCCCTTCCCTCATTTCTGTCAGATACTACTGCCCACACCCCGAGGGGTTTGAGGAGGAGGTGGTGTGAAAGGGATGGTAAATAACAGGTGAGTCAAGAGTGGAGAGCTTATGTAGGTGAGTGAAAGCATCTGAGCCAACTGGTCCTCTTGGGCACGCCCCGGAGCAGCAGGAAGCTAAGGGGTTTCCCCCGCTCACCCACAGGGCCCAGAGAGGCACACTGGTAGGAGTGGCCCAGCTGTCATCTGGTCCAAAACATAGATAAAGGGCTGGAATGCACAGGAAGTAGCTGGGATAAGGCAAGGTCTGTCTCAGGACTGGCCCTGCACCCAGCAGCTCATGGCACTCCAGGAGCAATAGCCATGCCACCATGAGGGCATATTCTTTTTTTGAAAAAATATTTGTATTGATTTCAGAGAAGAAGGGAGAGAGAGAGAGAAACATCATTAATGAGAATCATTGACAGCTGCTTCCTGCATGCTCCCCACTGGGGATCAAGCCCACAAACCGGGAATCGAACTGTGACCTGGTTCATAGGTCAACGCTCAACCCCTGAGCCATGCATGACGGCATATTCTTTTTTGTTGTTGTTGGTTTTTTTGTTTTGTTTTGTTTTGTTTTTTGCCTTTCTGTGCATTTATGGTGGTGGGTTTTTAAATTTTTAAAGAAGGCATGCTTTTGGGATAATGGTGAGACATAAAAGCTCAGATGCGGCCACCACTGTCAGCTCGAGGGCCACCACTTCTCTATGTCACATCCTGGGCTCATACAGATTCATCATTTTCATGGTGTGACTCTCACCACCCACATGTCAGGAAACACAAGAACCACACAGACACCTACTGTCCAGGAGTGGAATCGGTCATAGAGTTTGACCGTTTGGTTTTTGTTCAAGAGTCTAAGAAACTGATTTCCAAAATGGGGGCTCCCCGGTGGGTGGGTCCAACGTGGAGTAATAGTACCTGAGACCTTGTGACGTGGCCTCTAAGAACCTGTGCTCAAGTAGGTAGAGGGTCTTCCAAGACGTTTAAGAAAACTGGCTTCCAACCTGGCAGTGGATTTAGAGGATGCTCCAGACATGGGTCAGCAAGGTCCCCGCATTGCGCACTGAGTGTAGAAAGGCTGGATGAGGGCACAGTCTTAATGTCTCTCTGAGAGTTCCCGCCCCAGACAGACATGGTCCCCTGAGAGGCACAGAGGCAGCGTCTCCAGAGGGCAGTGAGATGAGCAGCCATGAGCTTGTTCCTCGGCTTTTCTCTGCCTGAGATGGGAAGATGGGTTTTCCGTATTATTGGAGTCTGGATGGCAAGTCTGGAGTCCTGGAGATGTCCCTGCCCCTTCGCCTGGCGGTGCCCACGTGCTCCTGTGTAACTTCAAGTAACTGCAGCACTGCCTTGGCTCATGTGTATTCCCAGCTTTCTCCGTCCTTCAGCGTCCCACCCCCCACCCCCCCTGAAACACGTAACTGTCTTCCTGAGGTTATTAGCTAATCATTCTAGTTTGCTCTCTGCTCCTTAACCTGCGTCCATAGAAGCCTAATGTCTGTTGGATGCTACCGACTCCAGAGCTGGTCTGGACAGCAAGCGTCTCCTGGACTTTTCTCAGCAAAACAAGGCGTAAAGTCCCCCTCCCCAGATGGATGAGAATAAAGGAATGTCCACAGTGTGCGGTGTATTAAGGATTAAGTTAGAGGTTAACTGTGCTCTGCCTTCGGTGTTTCTGTAACTTACACATCTGGTATTGGCTCCTTAGCCCTTTCTTCTTTCCTCTCTATCCCTTTACCTTCCCGCCTCTGCTTTGCTGTCTTTATTCCTGCTGCTGACACCCTCCTCCCACTCCCCCAACCACACACACCCCTGCCCTTGCCTGGCGTCCACAGAGGCTTTACATCCGGCCAGCCGGCATGCCCTTTCTTGGCGGGTAGCCACCAAGCTCATTATTCTGGGTCCTAACCTGTTTGGTGAAGTGGCTGCTCCACTTCCCTGACCTTGCACTTAGGGCCTGGGCACTCCCAAGAATTGGAGGCAGGGTGGGGTCCCTGCCGAGAGCCATTTGCACAAACACGTGTCCTGTGAACAACTTTGTTCTCAGGGCGAGCGCTTCCCTCTCCACCCCCCTGTAGTTCATCCTTGGGTTCATATTCAAAGACCCACAGTGTCTTCTTTTTATAGATGGAAATGCCCTGGAAATGCCCGGCTGGAGGCCAGAGGAGGATGCTCAGAGCAGAGAATCCTGTGCCCAGACTGGCCTTTCCCTGACTTCCTCACCTCCGGGGAGAGCAGAATGGCTGCGGTCCTGTCCCCCGGAGCGGATGGGGAGCCCGGGCTCTGAGGGGCGTGGTGGGTCCTGTCTGGAGTCTGAGGGACAGGAGCTTCCTGGGTGTTTGGGACAAGCATTGCAGCCGGGAGAGCTATCCCTGCGGCCGCCCTCAGCGGGTAGCGATGGGACCACCCACGGTGGCAGTCCTAGCTCTCCGGGTGCCTCGGTTTCCCGTCCGTGTCGGGGCCACCACTTCCCGGGACAGGAGGCGTCCCGAAAACAGCTGAGACAGGCGGGTCATCATGCAGCGCTGGGAGGTGTGGGGTGTGACTTTCGGTTCCCGGTCGGGGGTTGAGCGGGGAGCGCAGGGCGGGCGCGGCCACAGAGGCTCCGCGCGCCGCGGCCCCCAGCCCACCGCGAAGCGGGAGAAAGCCGGGCGCTGGCGCACCCGCCGGAGGATGGGCGGTCGCTCTGCACCCGGCCGGGCTCCGGGGCGGCTCGGGGCAAGTGGGCGGGGGCTCCGGGCCAGCGGCCGCGGGGCCGGGGCGGGCCGGCCGGCGGGGCATTTAAACGCAGCGGCTGCGGGCCGGGACGCGCCGCCCTGCACCCCGCGCCCCGCGCCGTCCGCCTCGCCGCAGACTGTGGGCACCGGCAGGCAAGATGCGGTCCTCCTTGGCTCCGGGCATCTGGTTCCTCCGCACCTTCTCCAGGGACAGCTGGTGAGCGGCGCGGGGGACGGGGGCGCGCCCGGCTGGGACAGCTTCCCCTCCGCGGGCCGGGAGCCTGGGGACCCGGGACCGGGCGGCGGGCGGCCTCGCTGTGCTGGAGCCCAGGCTCCTGCTGCGGCGCCGCAGGAAGGGGAACCTGAATGGCTTGCGCTGGGACACACACACAAACTCACACACACGCGCGCGTACACACACACGTATACACACCCGGCGGACCTTCAGGGGCCCCCACGTCCATAGCATTGGGGCCCATGCGAGCCGGGGCACCGGGGATGGTGGAGCTGCTGGAAAGAGGCGCTTGGAGTCGTGGGGTGCCCCCTTCGGTCTCTTTCCCCGCGGACAACACGCACACCAAGGCCAGACCTCGCGGGCCTGGGAGCTGGCCTCCAGGGCGGGCTTCTCTCTCAGGCAGCGACTCCGCTGGGTCGTCACCCCAACAGTGGGCGACCCCAGCAATGAGTGAGCCACTTGCACGGTAGTTTTCCTCCTGACCAAGGAGGATGTGTGTGTGTGTGTGTGTGGGGGGGGGGGGGGGCAGAGCTTTCAGCTCATTCTTCCCCAGAGACCATCCACTGGAGCAGTTTGTTTGGTCTGCAGAGTGTTTTTTTAAAAAAAAATATCGTTAGTTGCCATCATTTACAAATTATAAAATTTAACAGATTCCTGGCTTTTCTTAAAAAACAGATGAAGCAACACCAGGCCTGAACTCCCAAATTACATTACTAGGCCTTAACGATTCCCTTTAGATGGGGAAGTGTTCCGAACATGACCAACTCAGTCTAGTTTTACAGTAAAATCCCACATTCCTGACCCCCTTGGTCCTTGGGCTGGTTGGTCACCCTAGGCTCTTTCCTATTGGTCACCCTAGGCGTTTTCCTATTGGTCACCCTAGATGGTTTCCTATTGGTCACCCTAGGCGCTTTCCTATTGGTCACCCTAGGCGCTTTCCTATTGGTCGCCCTAGGGGCTTTCCTATTGGTCACCCTAGGGGTTTTCCTGTTGGTCTTTCCTATTGGTGACCGTGATCATTACTTCCAGCCTTCTTCACGCTTTTACATGACTCATTTGGTCCTTTTTGAGTTTGGAATTATTAAAATATATTTTTCAGAAAAAAGATAAAACCTGCTTCTCATAAGGACGTAAAAATGAACAGGTGTTACAGATGTTGTTTTACTCATAATGAGGGAATCAGAAAATATTATAATCTAGGAAAAAGAAAATGTACAGAGGGGGTAATGGGGAGTTACTGTTTAATGGGGACAGATCTTCAGTGTGGGAAGATGCAAAGGCGCTGGAAATGGATGGTGGTGATGGTTGCACAATATGAAGGGAGTTAATGCCACTGAACTGTACACTTAACAAGGATTGAAGTGGGCCCTGGCTAATGTGGCCCACTGGTTGGAACATCTCTGTTGCTCAGTGGTTGGAGCGTCAGCCCACACACGGAAGGGCTGAGAGTAGATTCCAGGCCGAGGGGTCAATTCCTGGTCAAGGGCACGAACCTGTGTTGCAGATTCCATCTCTGGCCCTGGTTGGTGCGCATGCAGCAGGCAACCTACCTATGTGTCTCTCTCACATCAATGTTTCTCTCTCTCTCTCTCTCTCTCTCTCTCTCTCTCTCTCTCTCTTTCTCTCTCTCTCTCTCTCCTCTTCCACTCTCTAAAAAAGGAAACATTTATGGAAAAAAATATCCTCAGATGAGGATTAACAACAACAACAACAAATGGTTAAAACAGTAAATTTTATGTTAGATATATTTTACCATAATTTAAAAAAGGGAATCCAAAGAACATGCCCATTCATAAATCAGGAATAATGCGGCAAAACTAGTATTTCCACAGGTTGGGAGGGAAGACTATTGAAACTATCAGTTCACAGACATTTTGTATGACTTAGTTTCGATGCCTGTAAACAGCCGGTGGTCAATGAGAGACTACAATCAGATAAGCCGAGTCCTCTACACAATGCAGTTTCCCAGTGAACCACGAAGTGTTTCCTGTAGCTTCCCCTGCTCTGATAACAAATAGTCACAAAGGAAGACCATTCTTGGCTCATAAAATAAAGTTTGTCTCATTGGGTTTGACTTGATGATACAGGTGTAGCAAGAGTGCTAATCTGTAATATCGGTCTTGGGAAGTTTGCTTTGCTGGAATGTTTTATAAGGAACCTTCTATTGGACTTCTAAAAGCTTGTTATTAGTGACTGTTCTGGAATTAGGAAGCTAAGCCAAGAGACGCCAGGTTTTACCTGCTGTACCTATACATTTGGGCGAAGTCTTTCTTTCCTGAGGTCCCCAAAATTTCCTAAGGTTCCTGGTCTGGCCAGGGAGTGACCTCCCTTATTTGCATATAAGGGAAAACAGTAAGCCAGTTTTCTTGGGAGGGTTTTTTATTAGTCTTGTCTCCACACAGTCAACCTTAGTTCCTTCAAACAGGCTGATTATATCTACTTAATTAAGCATCATTGTTAATTATGACATTCCAGGGAAGGCCTTGGTTGCATAACCAATTTTTCTAACTATGCCGTGATTTAAAAAAATAGAACAGATGCTTATTGAACTTCTGAAAATAACCATCTTGCTATGAAAAGCAAGAAGACTCAACAAAAGTGTATGAATTCTGGGGAATCAGGTAGGGAGAATAAGATATTCACAAATGTTTCATTTCGGTTTACTAACACAGAGTCTACTAAATTGTTATGGGCTACATACAGCCTAAGAAGAAAGAGAAAGGGCTGCCTTATAGATCCGGAAAGCAGAACACCAGAACAACACCGGCAATATCCCAAACACAAACAGCGAGCATCCCTCGCCAGTTTATTCATCTCTATGGGTTACTTCTTGTTCGCTGAATTGGGTTCACAATCTCACAAACCTGTCTGCTTCTTGACTAAAGAGCTTTAAAAATTCTTGACTTACTCCATTGGCATATCCTTAAGGGTGTCTAAGCGATGCCATCAGAAGTGTGTGTCCAAGAGCAAGTTATTGGGACAGCGCTTTTCTGAGCCAGATCTTGGTTATTAAAGATAAGACCTTTGACCTATAGCTAGCTGCCTGCAGAGCCTTTAGGAAGCATCAGAGCAGAACAAAACAAAAGCCCTTTGTAAATGACAGAGACCTAAAAAGGAGCAGGTTAATGAACTACTGATAATTTTCAAAAGTGAAGGATCTGATGAGCTGACAAGGGCTGCTTTATTGTTCTTCCTGAAGTATCCAAAACAAAATAAAGCCAACCACCCCCCCCCCAAAAAAAATCTAGACAATAACATCTGATTTATAAAAAATGGACGGACACAATTTTTATAGAGGAAAATATCTTGAGGTATATAAAAATCTCGAGATGTAATTTATAGAACGTACCAAGGATATTCCAAGAATATCAACTAAAGAGACTCAGTACGGAAGCCTGGAGTGAATCCTAAACATTTGTATTTAATAAAACTCCGTAGGAAAATGTGATGTACGTGCCCTGGTGAAAACCACTGACCTAGAAGATGTTAGACTCAAGGAAGTGAGGTTGCAGCCCAGAGAACATTTTAAACCCAACCCAAATCATGACTGATAACACTATACCAGCGGTTCTCAACCTGTGGGTCGAGACCCCTTTGGCGGTCGAACGACCCTTTCACAGGGGTCGCCTAAGACCATCCTGCATATCAGATATTTACATGACGATTCATAACAGTAGCAGCAACATTACAGTTATGAAGTAGCAACGAAAATAATTTTATGGTGGGGGTCACAACATGAGGAACTGCATTTAAAGGGCCAGAAGGTTGAGAACCATTGCACTATACCCTTATTATGAGGTAACGTATCAGCAGGTTGCTAATCCATCGAAAGAAACCATGGACCAGACAGGGCACTAAGAAATCTGTAGAAACTTCTCACACAGCATACAATTTCTGAAATATTGATATAAATAATAGTTCCCTTTAAAAATTGAACTTAGAGAAGATTGGGCTTCTCTTCTGGTTTCACAGTTATTTCTAGGCAATGGCTCAGCAGTAACATAGTTCTAGCCCCTCTCTTTTTAAAAGGTGAAAGAACCGATCTTTGTGGTTTTCCAGAAGTCCCCTTGGGCATCTCAAAGATAGTTTTAGGTGCAAATGCTTTGTTTGATTTGTGTTTGTTTAGGATTTGGTTGGAGGAAGACAGAAGTGATTAGGAGGCTGAAATGCTTATCATGAGGGGTAAGAAACAGCCATTGCCCCACCCATTTGAAAGTGATAACATTACGTTTAAAAATAAACATAGAAGGGTAACCTCGTAAAGAAATAGCTCTTTCCTAAGAGGGGTTTCTTTGCTTTAAAAAGTATGGGAAATTATTCTGGAAAGACACAGAATTTGTGCTATTCACGCAGATTATATAGGAGGTTAAAAAAAACATTTTACAACTCCTTAAGAGCAGACCAATATTCAAGAAAAGGTGATTTTAACAGAGAGAAAACCAAATTCTATGTTTGCATTGACATAATTTCAGAAGCTAAAGGAACCACATCTTCTTTTTCTTAAATAATATGAATAAAATAAAAACTGAGCCAGTTTTGACAAAATTCCTAACACACTTAATTGCTTCTTTTGAACGCATTATCGGCACCTGCTATCATCCAAGGCAAATCTGATCCCCTGTCCACACACCCACACGTTTATCCACTCAGGTTCTGTCCTCCATTGTCCTCTTTCTTATTCTGGAACAGCCAGGCACTTTACGTTAGGGTAAAACTTTTATTTTGTCTTCTTCATAAACGCAAACCCATCTCATTTCCATGTATGCAAATTTGCACCTCTCTGCCACTATTGTTCCTGATAGAGTCTCATTCATAGACATCAATTGTACCCTTTACCCAGAGTTAACGGTATTTCAGTGAAAGTGGTGGGGGTGGGGTGGATGCGGGGAGAGTGGCTGATGAGGAGCAGCCTGTCCCACACCAGCGTTTTAGAAGAGCTGCAAACCCACATGACACAACCTCTATAGCCACACACGCTGTTCACCCGCTTCTTAAAGTGTAAATCCAACCACTGCTCGCCAGCATCTCCCAGACCCAGGGCAGACGTGGCCCGGAATCCTTTCCCCACGGTGTGCCCCACGCAGCTAGCTTTCCTCAACCTCAGTTTCCCCATTGGTTCAACGTGGGTTCTAGAGGACAAACGTGGCACATGTCCATTCTGTGTCTAATGGCGAGTGTGCGATAAATGCCCTTTTACTTCCTCCCTCGTGGATGCAGGTTTGGACTCCTATCGAACACTCGGTGTTAATATAGTTCCCACTGAGGGCACGTGGTGATGCTGAGATCGGAGGCCTGCAGAGATGACCAGGACATGGTCCTCCCTTCTCGGAACTAAGGCTCAGCTGGAGGGAGGGTGTGCCCTCCTGTTATCAGATTTACTGCTTCTGCATCTCCCCAAGGAGGGTGTTCTAGGTGAATGGAGAAGCAGGCGCAGCTAGACACTGCGAGGGTGGATTGGGCCTGAACTTTGGACTCCTCTCCTATAAAGTGAGAATACCGGGAATTCCTCCCTGGGAAGATGGGAGGGTTAAAGGAGGTCAGTGCCTGAGGATCCCAGGCCAGTGACAGGCTCCTGTTGGGCACTGAGTGGCCCTGATTATGGACTATTCACCCACGTGCTTCCTACTAGCGTCAGGCCTCGTTTAGTTGTAGTTCACTGCACAGTTCCTCCACCGGATGTGGGTATAGTGGGGCACAGAGAGGCTGTGCTGCTTGTCCAGCGTTGCACAGCCATAAAGGGCTGAACCAGAATTTGAATCCAGGTGAGCCTGCTGCCCACGCTGTCCTCCTGCTGAGAGTAGGGAAGGGGGAGAGATCACAAGGCCATTGGGCCTTGGGCAAGTCATTTTCTCTCTCTAAGGCTCCAGGTCCTGGTCTATAAAATGGAAAAGAACAGTGTACCTATGTCACAGGGTTTAAAGCACTGAGCCCAGTGCCTGGCTCATAGTTAGCATTGGCGGGCACTTGTGCCTTTCCCCAGGCGGAGGGATTCCTCCTCATTAGAGGAAAAGGTAGCGTGTGACTTGATGGAGCTGGAGGTACTGGGAGCTCAGGGCATGGAGCAAGCACCTGGCAGGGAAGGTGTTGCCTGTCTATTGAAGACGAGAAGGTGGAGCTGAGAGGCAGGCAGCATGGGTTTCTGCCCCTCCTCCTAGCCGGTTCATGGCCTTTCACAGTTCTCCCGAGCTCTGGGCCTGGTCAGGGCCCGGGCAGCGTCTGCACAGACATGTCTGTGAGCTGGCAACATGGGCATCTTGTCAGAGTGATGCGCGGGGCTGCCCTTGTGGGGCTGGGCCCATTTCCTGGGGCCCTGTGAGGGGAACAGCTTGGGACAAGGAAAAGAGAAGCCTGTGGGAGGGGGGACCAGCAGGATGAGCAGGACTGGGGGAGAGGGGACAGGGGAGCAGGAGCTGTGACTCCACCTGGCTATGCCCCCACACCTGAGTCTTCCCACGTGAGCTGGAGAGGCAGAGCTGGCGGGTAGCTGCTGCTGGGATGAATGGCTCCGCCCTTAGGTGGCCAAGGGCTCACATTGCTGATCTATTGGCTTTTTTTTTAAATCCTACAACAGTCTCGTGTGGTGGGAGATTATCATTATCTATAATAATAAAAGCATATTATGCTAATTAGACCGGACAGTGAACGACCTTCTGGATGACCTTTTGGATGAAGCTCGGGCTGCGAGGGCCGAAGCACTTGCATGAATTTCGAGCATCAGGCCTCTAGTCTTATCTATAAGATCAGAGTGAGGCTTAGAGAGGTAAACAAGTTGCCTGAGGTCACAGTAAGCAGCTCAACCAGAACCGAAGACTCATCCTCTTTTGGTCTAAGTTCTTTCCCTATTTTGGGATGACTCAGATCAGTGGCCCCAGTGCTGCCAAGATGGCTTTCTTACGTCTTATTTTCCTGGTCACAGCAAAGCGGTACTAGGTGAGGGTGGCAGAAAGGGCTCCTTCAATCGAGCTATGACGGTGAAAGGAAGCTCTGAAAAAAAAGCAGAGGTCCTGGAGCAGGACCCCGAGAGCTAAGCTCCGTGTCCTTGTCCCTCTCCTCCGCCTCTCAGGGTCAGGGCTGACGCAGGGCGCGTGACGCTGCGGCTCCTCGCCCCACAGTGTGACTGCTGCTTCCTCAGCGGTTTCTGCTTCCTCTTCCTGCCTGCAGTTTCCTCTTTCCCCCTTCAGAGCAGGATGGCGAGCACCTCCTCAGACCCCGTGGACTGGTCCAGAAGGCAGCGAGGGTTTGGATGGTCTACGTGGTTGGCCGAGGCCTTATTCCTTCTAGTCGCGCTGTGCCAGTGGGCGCCGAGGTCGGAATGGGCTGTCTGAGTCACACCAGAGCTGGGGACACACAAGAGGTGGAGGCCCTGAAGCCCCTGATCCCCCTTCTCTGTCCCCCCCCATCTGCTTATCCCCACATTGGTGTTTGTGGTGGAGTGGGAGTGGTTAGAGTGACTGCTCTTGCCTCTGGCTCAGGCCTCATCCTCTGAATCCTTCATGCTCAGGAGGAGTGGATGAGGGTGAGGCCTGGGGACAAGGCCTGGGGCTAGGACTCCATGGAATCCCGAGAGCAAGGCCGTCTCCTTAACCCCCTGAGCAGGTCATAGCTCTGCCGTCCTCAACACGGTTCCCTCCGTGCTGTTCGCTTAGCCTTTCTTCAGAAGGACGGACGTAACACCTGTTGACCGTCTCTTCCAAGCCCTGCCAGCCCTCCCACTCTTCCCAGCTTATTCCAGCTGCCTGAACAAAACCTCCAGCTGGAGCTTAAAGCCACACGTGTCTTTTCATCCTATCTGAACGCACAGGGTTCCCCTACTCAGTTCCCTTCTCCAAGCAACACAATCATGCTTTCCTCTTCCCTGAAAAAGACCATATGTTACCTCCTCATTCTTCTATTGAGTCCCGGGCCCCTCATGGCTACTAGCTGATGTCTGCCTCCTGTGGGGAGGGTTTGGGGGGCCACGCCCTGAGTGATCTTGGCCTCTCTGAGCGAGCGCCCCGAGTCGCAGGAAGGGGAGCAGTAGGGGACTCATTGGGCTGGCTCTCTGCTCCAGGAGGGTTCCACGTTCTCAGTGCCCGGAGACCCTCCCAGACCTGGACTGTCCCTCTTCCATCTTGTGCACGAAAGGCCTGGCTCAGGACCCTGCCCTGTGGTGTCTGCCCCAGGCTGGCCTTTCCCTCTGTGAGGTCTCCGGTGGCAGGGCAGGATTTGGCAGAGGGTGGAATGGTGGTGCTATCGCCACTGGGCTGGTTCTTACAGTGCCCGGCACTCTATCCTCTTCAGGCCTGCAGAGTCCTAGAACAGGCACACCCACGGACAGGCCACGCACTCTGTCTTCCCAGGGCAGGTGCCACCGGCACCTACAGCCACAGCCAGGAGCCACGTTAGAAGCCCTAGACGTCTTGTAGCAGCCTCTGTGAGGGCAGGGAGTGGCGGGATTGACTGGGGAGGGAGTGTAAGTCCCCAACGGCCTTACAGGGGGGAGGGACTGTCAGCAATGCGAATGCAGAGCGAGGAAGGGGGATGCAGGGCGTGGGGGTGACTGACTGGGTGGCCCCTGGGGAAAGAGGCCTCTTCCCACCATCTCCTAAGGCCAAGGTCCCTCTGCTACGCTGTCCCTTGTTGTTGTCTGTCCTGGTGGTAGGTCCTTTGGGTGGTAATAGATCCTTTGTGGGGTTTTTTTGTTTGTTTTTCTGTTGCTGCTTTGTGACAAGTTGGTTCCTATCTCAGAAGCATTCCCAGTGCAAAGTCATCCCATGGTCGGTAAAGCCATTAGCATGCTCCCCCGAGAGGGAGCCCGTTGGACTGTCAGCTAGTCCTTGAGACAGCTGTCCGCCTCTCTATTGGACTGGGTTGCCCAGTGCTCAGTGCCCAGTGCCGGTACAGCAGGTGGGGCTCTAAAAAGTGCCGCTTCTTCATTGCTTCATGTGCACTGGTCGTTGGCCTTTGTGCCAGGCCAGCCTCACCTGGGCTGCCATCCTCCGCCCTCACAGCCACCCTGGGGCCGGGAGGGGAAGCCCAGCTGTGTGTGCTTGCCCCCTGCTCCTTCGGGGCCTCTCGATTCTGCAGGCAGGGCTTGTGAGAAGGGAAACCTGTGGTTGACCGCGCTGCAGGAGCGCGTCAGCTGTCTTTCCTGCGAGTGACTGTGAGTTTGGCAGCCTTGCCCTCAGCTCAGCCCAGCCCTTAACTTGACAGATGTCCCCGGTCCCCTTTGAACTGGGGCACGTTGGTCTTTTTCTCAGAACAGTGGCGGAAGTGGAATGGGAAGAGGGCTGGGCTCCAGGGAGGCCTGGCTCCAGGCTCTGCCCAGCCAGCTGTGAGACTGAGCTCATCCCTCCGACGCCGAGCCCGGGCAGGAAGTCCCAGAGGGGGCCAGTGCCAGGTCCTGCATCACACCACCCAGTGGCGGGCCTGCTGCCACCTCTAGGGCAGGAGCTCTGCCAGTCAGGATGTCAGCGTGCACCTCTGCTGAGCCTCTGTGTCCGCTCCCAGGGCACGTGGCAGGCCCAGCAAGCCCAGTCTGCTCTGAACCATGGCAGGCTCCCCGTAGGCACTGGAACCTGCCCCGGGGCACTGGTGGTTCAGCCAGCCCAGGTGTCAATACTGGGTGGTTGGGCGGAAGGGGGGTCCTGGCCTCAAAATCCCCGCCTCCCAGTGAGTCCAGGGTCTGGAACGCCCACCAGCCAGAAGAGTGTGGTGCCAGGCCCACCCCCACTCACCTCCTGTAACAGAGCAGCACGGGGTGTTTCGGCCCTGCCAGCTCTTCTTCCTCATTTGAAAGTTTAAAATCCCAGCAGCTGCCCAGCCAGTGTGGCCCAGTGGTTGAGCATTGACCTATGAACCAGGAGGTCACAGTTCAGTTCCCAATCAGGGTACATGCCTGGGTTGCAGGCTCGATCCCCAGTGTGGGGCCTACAGGAGGCAGCCAACCAATGATTCTCTTTCATCATTGATGTTTCTATCTCTCTCTCCTTCTCCCTTCCTTCCTGAAATCAATAAAAATATATTAAAAAAATAAAAATTAAACACCAGCAGCTGTCCCGCTGGCTGTCAGGAACTCATAAGACCCTTCGTCGTTGGCACCACCTCACTAACTTGTCACTAACCCTACAAGAAAGGTGCTGATGTCCACTTTTCACATGAGCAATTGGGGGTGCGGAGTGAAGCCAGGTTTTGCCTGACTCCCCAGTCCTTGCTCTTTTCTTTCTACAGAGACACAAACTCCCTGAGATGTAGCCCCCTGGGTTCCCCGTGGTGAAACCGTGTGCCTGGGTGGGGCTGGCAGAATGGAAAAGGCAGTGAGGAAGCCTGCCAGGGGCTCCCCCAAATAGTGCCCAGAGCAGAGCCTCGGCTGGTGTCCAGACCTCTCTGATCTAGCAAATGCCAGCCCCTTCCATGTCTTCCCAGCCCTGTCAGCGCGTGGCCCCACATGACCTGTCCCCTGCCTCCTTGCAGCTTGGCTCAGTCCTGCCTTCCACGCGCCCTGAGCCACCTGGAGTTCCTCTAACAGGCAGTGTCATTTCACGCTCTCTGCTTTTGCACTCACACTTCCCTGTCGCCGGACACGCTGCCTGTCCAGCTCTGGTGGATCTGGCCTCCCCTGCTTGTTGTTTTTGAAGATTCAGCCAAAGCCTCGCTTCTCACCCCGCTGGCCTCGGGCCCCCTCCTGTGCCTCCTTGCTGTGCATGGCCGCCTGCCTGTGCAGCACTGTGGCCCCAATTCTGCGTGTGCCCCTGACCTATGAGCACCAGGGGGAAGAGACCTCTGCTACCGTTTCGCTGGCATATTGCTGGATCCCTACCCCGTGCCTGGCGCGTGGTAGGCACACGTGGGAGAATCAGATGTCAGAGTCTGCATCACTGTGTCCTGGATGGCATAGCCCCTCCCCCGAGGTCCGGAGAGGAGTCCAGATGAAAAGTGCCTGGGGCAGCGAAGGAAGGACAGCAGGGACAGGAAAGAGGGCAGGGAGGCTGTCTGGGTCCCTGCTCGGTGGGCAGGTCTGGTGCTTGGGGTGGAAGCAGCGTGGTGGTGGGGAGTAGGGGTGGGAGGAAAGGGCGGCTGGCTACCAAGCTGGACTGTCAAGCCCCTCACTGGCTCTGAGCAGCTCCTCAGAGGGCTCACGTGTCTGCCACGTGGCAGCCTGTCTTCCCAGGCAGTACCAGGCTTCATCGCTGGCAAGGGCCTCCCTGTTGGGCCCATCAGGGGAGAGCAGTCTGAGCCGGCTCCTCGGCCCCTCGGGGACCTTTCACATCCAGAGATGTGATTTGTCACCATAGTTGGTGGCTGCATCCAAGTGGCAGCCAAGATAGGCTCTGCTGAGCCCCAGAGTCTTAATGGTGACACCACAGGGACCAGGGGCCAGGGACCAGGGTGAGAGCAATATTGGGTTTACCTGTCTTTGAGGCACATGTGGTTGGTGCTTCTCTCCATGTGCAATTGAGCAAACTAGGGGCTAGAAGCTTTAGGGACTTGCATTTGATACACAGTCAAAGGCCTTACCGAAAGCTTTCAGCTTCTTCCCGACCAGGCAGCCTCCCAGCTATGGCGCTGGGGCCGGGTTACCTGTAGGGCTGCAGCTTTCTTCCATCCATCGCTCTCTGAAAGCCAGCTGGACACCCTCTCCAGATTCCCCTCGGATTCTGCAAGCCCCTGACTAAGAGTCATGAGCCATATGCCAATGGTGGAAAACACTTCCGCCCCACCCTTGCTGATGCCAGTCACGGTGCAGTCACCTTGGAGTAACCCCAGGTTCCCTGGAGAGCCCACGCGCCCTTGGGAGCTGGTAGCCAGAGGGACAGGCTGTAGGGGAACGTGAAATCCAGGCTAGATAGTTGGAACTTCGTTCTCAGTAGAATGGGGAGCCCCTGGAAAAGTTTAAGCGGGTAATGAATGAAGCGGGGTGCATGTGCCTTCATCCTTTTAAGGGTGAATTGGGGCCCAGCTAGCGTCGCTCAGTGGAGGTCACGGTTTGATTTCTGGTCAGGGCACATGCCTACATTGCGGGCTGGATCCCAAGATGGGGGCATACAGGAGGCAGCTGATCAATGATTCTCTCTCATCACTGATGTTTCTGTCTCTCTCTTCCTCTCTGAAATCAATAAAAAAATATTTGTTAAAAAAGGATGAATTGGGGGCAGTGGAGAGACTGGAGACAGAGAACCCAGGCAAGAAGCCCGCATCCAGGCGTGCATAGAGGAGGGTCTGGGAGCCCACTCTGAGTTCATGGCACAGTTAGAAGTGTGGGTTTTGGAGGTAGATTCCAGGAAGGGTAGGTTGAGTCCCAGGGTCCAGCCCCTTAGGTTCATGGAGCTGAGGGACGGAAAGGGCTTCAGGTCCCTCCCAGCCTTTTCCCTCTCCCACCCCCACCATGAGATCTTTAATGGACCAGAACTTGGGGTCTTTCTGAGTGCCTGGCCCTTTCTCCTGGGCAGGGAACCTTTTGCAGCCTATTTTCCATGCATCTCCTGACTCCAGTTGCTGACTCAGCTCAGCTGATCTCTGCTGGGGAAGCAGACAGTGACTCAGGGCAGCTGGGCATGCATGGAAACTGTATGGTGTTTGGCTGAACCATTCTTTCCACCCTAGACCCAGTGCACGGGGTGAGAAGTGTGTGTGTGGGGGGTGGGGTGAGGGGACACATGTGATGTGTGAGCCATAGATGGAGAGAATAACCCCGCTGTCCAGCAGGAGGTGAGTCTGGGACCAGGAATAGCGCGTGGTTCTGTTAGCAGCTTTCCCCCTGGAGCCCTGTTTCCATGTATGGTCTGGGCTCTGCGGGGACAAGCCGCAGGGGGCTAGTTCCGCTGTGTTCTGAGCTCACAAGGAGTATTGAGCTCACTGTGGAGATGGACCCTTCTCCCCTCTTAGCCTCCCACCTGCTCCCATCACTTCTGGTATTTTAAACACGATTTTCGCTCCCTGCCCCCATCTTCTCACACATGCATCCACCCAGGCACCTCTGAGGCCGGAGGAGCGCAGAGGTGACAAGAGCAGGAGGCATACTGGGTGCTGGTGCTGGTGCTGAGCTAGCGCAGTTGGAAGCACTCAGAAATGGGGACCAGGAAGACGGGGCTCCCTGAGCACCTGGCCTGGGCATCTATCCCTACTCTCCCTATGGCCTCTGCCAAGACTCTTGTGTCCAGAGAGGGGCCTGAAGGCAGAGAGTTGGTGGTGCTGAGGCCTGGAGCTGTGGCGTGGGCATAGGCGGCCATTTGGGTCTGATCTTCCTGCTAACCTGGACGCCTGCCTTTCCCTGCAGGTACCGAGGCTTCATCTTGCTGCTCACCTTCCTAATCTACACGTGTTATCACATGTCCAGGAAGCCCATCAGTGTGGTGAAGGTGAGGCTGGCTAGCGGTGGGGAAGACGCAGGAGATGCTAGAGAAACATGCTAGGTGAGGGGCCCGGAACTCGGCCCCGGACAGTCCTCCTCCTTACCATGGCCACGGAGCCTGCTCCTTCCCCTGGCGGCTCCCTCGGTTAGTAGCCCTTCTGTTCCAGAGAACCGCCTTAGTGCTCCTGTGAGCAAGGACCCTGGGCCCTGTGGGCTCTGCCTTCACTGAGGGTCCACTGTGGCCACCTGTCCCTTTACTAGGTCCTGCAGGGCAGGTGCCAGAGGCCGGAGCAGAGGCGACTGGGGTGGCGCGGGTGCGGCTGGGGAGGGAGTTGCTTGCTTTTCTCGGGCTGAGGAGGCTGAGGGGCCCCTGGCCCGCGTGTCCCATTGTCTGTCCAGAGCCGTCTGCACCAGAACTGCTCTGAGATCATCCAGCCCCCCAATGCCACCCACAGTCCCAACGACACCACGTGGTGCAGCTGGCCTCCGTTTGGTAAGAATGGGACCCCCCATCCCCCCCAGGAAGGGGGTCCAGGGCCAGAGGGGCCTTCCTGCAGGGGCAGCCGAGCAGCGAGCTCAGCTTTCTGTCTCCTCCTCCGGCTTTCAGACCAGGACAACTACAAGGAGTTACTGGGCGCCGTGGACAATGCCTTCCTGGTAGCCTATGCCATCGGCATGTTCATCAGGTGAGAGGCGGGGCTAGGATGGGTGGTCCCGAGCCATTGCCGCCCTCAGTTCACCAAGCAGCGGGCCACAGTGAACAAGCTGCCAGCCCCCCCCCCCCCCCCCCCCCCCCCGGGCCCCCGGCAGAAACGAGACTGAGACTTCTGCACGTGTGCCAGCCATTGCCACTCTCGTTTCCCTGTGTGGTCACTCCCACTTCCAGTAGCTCTTTTCCTGAAAAGCCTTTCCTGGATGCTCCTTCTGGTTCTGCCCCGGGTGGCAGGGTCCGTGGTGTGGCTGGAATACGGTTTGTTCTGGACCCAGATCCTTCAAGGTGGGGAGGCGCTGGATGCAGAAACGGGCAGGAAACCCCGTCCTGTCCTGGGCCTCCATTAGCAAGGCAGGCAGGGTGTTTGTCACCAGGAGTCTGGCAGGTACCACCTCCAGCAAGTGCACAGCCTGACTGGATCGGCAGCAGCTGGGCACACAACCGTGTGGTGGCTGTGTGACGGGTGGCTCTGGGGTGCTCTGGGGGCTCCGGGGTGGCCACTTATCCAGGCCAGGGTTGGAGAAGAGGGACTAGGGAAGGCTTCTGGAAGGAGACGCTGTTGGCACCGAAGCAGAGCAGGGGCGTGGCGGTGGGGAAGAGGCGAGGCAGGGGGCTGGCATGGGGAAAGTGAGGAAGAGGGAGGCGGCATGATCAGGGCAGGGGTAGAGGTAGCAGTAGGAGATGGGCTGCAGAAGGAGCCATGTGGCCCAAGCCATGGCACAGGAGAGCTTCGGAGGGTTTCACTCAGGTGTCGTGTTCAGATTTACATTTCAGACAGGCCACTCCGAGGGGGACGAGAGGCAGGTGAAGGGAGGGCACGGCCGGAGGCCTGGTTATGCTAGGAAGCAGATGGATGACAGTGCAGCTACACTTAAAAAATATATACATTTTTTATTGGTTCCAGAGAGGAAGGGAGAGGGAGAGAGATAGAAACATCAGTGATGAGAGAGAGTCACTGAACCGCTGCCTCCTGCACACCCCACACTGGGGATCAAGCCATGTGCCCTGATCGGGAATCGAGCCATGACCTCCTGGTTCATAGGTCGACGCTCAACCACTGAGCCACACTGGCTGGGCGCAGCTACGCTTTGAGGGGCTCTTGAGTTAGAAGAGCAGTAAAGAGGCGGGAAGACAACGTGCCAGGAACTATTTAAGCGTGGGATGGGTGGGTTTGGAGATTGAACGTGAAGGGTGGGAAGAGGAGGCAGGGGACTGAGGTGGCTCGGTGGTTTCTGGCCTGAGTGGCCACGGGCGATGGCGCCATTCACTCCGATGAGGGCACCGGGTAGGGCTGGGCAGGGTACGGAGGAAGAGCTCAGTTTTCGATGTTGAGTTTCAAGTGTTTGGGGGTCTCCGGGCCAGGAGGTCCAGAAAGAAGTATCAGGATGTGCTGGCCGCTCTGGGGGAGCGAACGGACTGAAGAATTGATTTTCCATTGATTAGGTTTTAACCCATAAACGCACTCGCTGGCGGTTACAACCGCAAAAGTGCAGGAGAGGCTTGGAAGAATATCAGTGAGGAGGCAGGGTCAGCCGCGGGGGGAGGGGCTGGAACCGTCCAGAGTGGCATGGAGCAGGCCAGGGGGAGAACAGATCTAGGAGTGTGGTCAGCAGTTTCAAATAAAGCGGAGAAGCCTAGTGAGTGGAGGGCTGCGGTGTCCCTGGCTGTGGCAACACAGAGGTCACTGGTGGTCACCTTGCCCTGAGTCGCCCCGCCCAGTGGAGTGCTGGGGGAGGACATGGAGGCAGGGTTGAGGAGTGCCGATACGGGACCAACCACAAATCGAACGCTGTTCTCCAGTGGGATTTTCGGGGAGCGGCTCCCCCTGCGTTACTACCTGTCCGCCGGCATGCTTCTCAGTGGCCTCTTCACCTCGCTCTTCGGCCTGGGGTATTTCTGGAACATCCACGTGCTCTGGTACTTCGTGCTCATTCAGGTATGAGCCTCCGTCTTGCTCTCTGGCCTCAGTTTCCATCTCAGGAAGAATCTAGTCGCCCTCAGCCGCCCCAGGTCATGGCTGAGATAGGCCCTCACGCCTCCTGCCCAGCCCACTGCTCTTCTGTGGTGCCCCATAGCGTCCCACCTCCCGGGGTCATGCATGCGCCCACTCAGTAAGTCTGCACTGAGCACACCCCGGGTCACTGCCTGAGACTGGGTCTCTGCCGCAAAGGATCTTGGGCCTCTGATGTCGAACCTCCCCAGCCCGGGATGGGTCAGAGCAGGAAATGGGCAGCAGCCGGGCCTGTCCCACCTGCCTGCTCTCTCCCTGCAGATCTGCAATGGACTCGTCCAGACCACAGGCTGGCCCTCGGTTGTGACCTGCGTGGGCAACTGGTTTGGGAAGGGGAGGTGAGTGTGACAGAGGAGTGTGAGCAGAAGGTTCCCTGGGAGGGCGGGGGTAGTGAGGAGGTCACTGGGCCCCTAACGTAATTGTAGGGTAAGTGATTAGAAACTTGCTTCCATTTTGCCGACTTGCCTACGCTGAGTAAGATAAACACGTCAGTGACGAAAGCAGTATTGATTTTCCATTGATTAGGTTTTAACCCATAAAACAGCAACTTTAGTTACGCTTTTCCTCATAATAAATGAATTTCCATTTCTCCTAAAGGCAGAAAAGAAGCCTGTAAAACTGTGACTTTTTTCTTCTTGAGCTGGCTTTTCTTTCTTTAAACATATTTTTATTGATTTCAGAGAGGAAGGGAGAGAGAAGAAGAGAGAGAGAGAAATATTAATGATGAGAGAGAATCATTGATTGGCTGCCTCCTGCATGCCCCACTCTGGAGATTGCAACCCAGACAAGTGTCCTGACCAGGAATCAAACTGTGACCTCCTGGTTCATAGGTTGACGCTCAACCACTGAAGCATGCCAGCTGAGCTAGGTTTTATGCAAAAAAGGCTGCTTTAGGGCAGGACTTCTCACCTTGGCACTATTGACATTTGGGGCTGGAGGATTCTTGGTCATGAGGGCCAGCTGTGTATTGTAGATGCTTTGTGGCCTCTGCCCACGAGGTGCTGCTAACGCATCCTGAGCTGTGACATGTCGTCAAAACTCTCCGGACATGGCCCATGTCCCTGGGGGTTGAGGACCAGTGCTTTAGAGTTACAGCCACAGGAAAGGGAGAAGAGGGGGTGGGGTCTAGACCCCTGAGGCCAGCAGAGCTCCGTGGGCAGGCCCTGTGTGCTGCTCAGCTCTGCAGGCCTGGCTGTCCCTCGTCTGATCCCAGCCATCCCTCCCCTTTCCCTGGCACGAAGGTTGTAGGCAGCCAGCTTTCTGCACGTGGCCAGGGCAATCGAAATGAACCCTATGCTTCCCTTTTTACTTTTTCTGCTCTTCTCTCCTTCTGCTCCTCATCTTCCCTTATTCCCTTTCCCCCTCCCTCCCTCTTTCCCTCCAGGCGGGGGCTCATCATGGGCATCTGGAATTCCCACACATCCGTGGGCAACATTCTGGGCTCCCTGATCGCCGGCATCTGGGTGAGCGAGCAATGGGGCCTGTCCTTCGTGGTCCCAGGCATCATCACCGCTGCCATGGGCATCGTCACCTTCTTCTTTCTCATCGAGTGTGAGTGGACCCTCCCTCCCCACAGGGCCTGCAGCTCTGGGAGAAGGCAGCTGGCAGGTGGAAGATTCCTGCTCACAGAGCGGGAGGACCAGATGTGGGACTCGGGATAAGCAACTGCTCTGAGCCTCCGTTTTCTCATGTGTAAATGGGACCAACAGCTTGTCCATCCCACGGCTGGTGAAGGTTTGCGTGACACAGGAAGTTAGAATGCCTGCTGCCAGTTGGTGCTTGGCAAATGCTGGCTGAGTGTGAGGGGTGAAGGGGGAATGGGTGGGGGGGAGTAGACACATTTGCTGTTCTCATCCCATCCCTGACGGCCAGAGTCAGGCAGGCCAGGTAGCAGGGCCACTTTGTAGCAGAAGGGGAGTCCCGGAGGCATTAGTGACAAGGCAGGTGATGGAGAGCCAGGCCTAGCAGGTGGGCTCCGAGCCCAGCTCCAGCTCCCGCTCCCTCGTGGGGCCACTTTGGGGGCGGGGACCAGTCCCAGTGCACGGGGAGGGCCCGGCCTGAGGAAACCTTCTTAGAAGGTTTTTGTTTCAGACCCAGAGGACGTGGACTGCACCACCCCTCAGCACCACGTGAGTGTGCACCCCCCACCACTCCCTGCCCTCCCACTGCACCCCCTACAGGGCTGGCAGTTGGAGGAGGAAGCCCTGAGCCCGGTTCCCTCACAGGCCCAATGTCAGGTCCTTGGGTTGGCTCCTCGAAGCCCTGAGAGGGGCCCGCACCTCTTCCCGCTTCGGAGCCCCTGCCTTTCTCGTGGGTCATCCCTCCAGCCGGCAGGAGGGGGCACATGGATGTGCCCACAGCACAGTCTCATCTCTGCTCAGGGGGAGCCGGAAGAGAAGCAGGACAGCCCTGAGGACCCCGGGAACAACCCCTACTGCCACCGGGAGAGCAGCCTGGAGGCGGCCGCTGCAGGATGCTCCAAGGAGCCAAGCGCTCAACCTGCTGCCATTAGCTTTTGGGGGGCGCTCATGATCCCGGTGAGAAGCCGGGGGAAGGGAGAGGAGAGGGGCTCTCCAGGTGTCTGGGTAGGATGTCAGGAGAGGGGTTGCAGGGTGGTCTGTGGTTTCCAGAATTTCTTCACAGGAGGGGCCTAGGCTGCGTCTCAGGGAGGCTTGTCTGGCCACAGTGTTGGGGCAGCGCACACATTGCTCTCATGACAGTGGGTGTGGCTGCAGGTGCTTTGGGTGGTGGGGGGTGCAGGGTGCTGGGTGGTGCTCAGCTGCCCTGGGGGCCTCGCCCTGCTCACCGTGCCCTCTGCTCTGCTCCCAGGGTGTGATCGAGTTCTCTCTGTGTCTGCTCTTTGCCAAGCTGGTCAGCTACACCTTCCTCTACTGGCTGCCCCTCTACATCTTCAATGTGGGTGAGTTCCGGGGAGAGGCGGCGAGGGAGGGGGCTCTGCTCCGAGAGGAAACCATCGCGTGATGCGTGTGATTCCAGGATGCAGGAAGGATCTCGGCTGAGCCTTTGGGGGGTGGGCAGGGGGGGGCTCAGGGCGATTTTTATTTATTTATTTATTTTTAATATTTTTATTGATTTCAGAGAGGAGGAAAGAGGGAGAGAGAGATAGAAACATCAATGATGAGAGAGAATCATTGACCTCCCTCACCCCCCCACCCCCCCACCCCCCCAACCCCGCCACACCGGGGATCGAGCCTGCCACCCGGGCATGTGCCATGACTGGGAATGGAATCATGACCTCCTGGTTCATAGGTCAATGCTCAACCACTGAGCCACGCCTGCCACGTGCAATTTTTATTTTTAAATGCGAAGATGAACGTTGTATCCTACCACGCAGGCCCTGACTCCAGCCACCCTTCCCTCCTCGGGTCTGGGTTGGGAGTGAGGAACTGGAAGCTCTGTTCTGTAACCATCCTTTAGTGTAGGAGAAACCCCTCCAGGCTGCTTGGCCCATAAATGGGCAGGATTGGAGGGTTCTAGAAAAGGTGTGCCTTTTGAATGTTCCCACATTTCCCTTGAGATTCTGCCAACCCGGGGAGACCTGGTGAGCCACCCCCACAGCTTGTAGCCTGGAGGGGAACACTGTTCTCTCCCAAGGGGCTGCCGGGTGCCTCATGGGACTCTGCCCTGTGCCGTGTCAGCTGCACTGCTCAGCCCCTGGACCGCTCTTCCTGCCTCTGCCCCGTCCAAGGATGGACTGACGAAGAGAGGTCATGTTTGTAGTTGAAAAGGATGTTTAGCCCTAACTAGTTTGGCTCAGTGGATAGAATGTCGGCCTGCGGACTGAAAGGTCCCGGGTTCGATTCTGTTCAAGGGCATGTACCTTGGTTGCGGGCACATCCCCAGTAGGGGGTGTGCAGGAGGCAGCTGATCGATGTTTCTCTCTCATTGATGTTTCTAACTCTCTATCCCTCTCCCTTCCTCTCTGTAAAAAATGAATAATATATATTTTAAAAAAAGAAAAAGAAAAGGATGTTTATGTCTGTCTGGCCTGGTTCTTTGCTATTCCCTCGGTCAGGCGGCTACTCCATCAGGAAACAGACTCCTGGTGCTGGCCAGGTGGCTCTGTTAGTTGGAGCCTCATCCCGTACACCAAAATGTTGCGAGTTTGATCCCTGCTTGGGATGTATACAAAAGGCATCCGATCATTGTTTCTCTCTCACATCAATGTCTCTCTCTCTCTCTCTCTCTCTCTCTCTCTCTCTCTCTCTCTCTCTCTCTCATAATAAACATCTTCGGGTAAGATTTGAAAAAAGAAACAAGCAGACCCCTGTCCCTGAGCCTCAGAGCTCCTCCAGGGCCAGGCCCGTCACCCAGGCTGCGCTGCTCCCTCCAAGCCCCACAGGAGGGCCGAAGGCCAAGGCTGCCTTGCCATGTGCTGTACTGACTCCAGACAGGACACCAGGGGATCAGTCAGGGCCAGATTCCAAGCTATAACTTGCCCCACAGCTCCTATCTGAGGGGCCTCTTGCAAAAAGAGAGGGGGAGCCTCAGGCAGCTTCTTGGACAGGGTGACTCTTTGTTTTGTGGCCTCGGTGCTGACTAATGTCAGAGGATGAGTCAACCTTGAGGGCTGGGCTGCAGTTCAGGCTTCCGGAGATTCCTTCCCTGGTGCTTGGGCAAAGCTGGGACCTGAGGTCCTGTTTTCCCCTGAGCCTCCTCCCTGGCTGATTCTCAGCAGAGATCGCAGGGGGATGTCCCCTGCCTGCCACTCAGCCTGGAGCAGAGCTGGTTGGGCAGAAGCACAGTGAGAGGTGATCCCCAGGGGAAGGTGGCCTGAGAGGTAGGGTGCCTAGGCCAGATCTCAGGGCTTCCAGGGGAGGGCTGGTCTGAGAGGCCAAGCCCATCCTGCAGGGGAAGAAGGCAGAGCAGGGTTGGGGTCCCCAACGGCTGTAAATTCTCTTTGGCCCATCACTTCCACTGGTTCGCACCCCTCCCTCTGGAAAAGGTGGCCAACACTCCAGATGTCCACCCTGAGCCCTCGGGCCTGACCCCATCGTTGTGTTTCCACAGCTCACTTCAGTGCCAAGGAGGCGGGGGACCTGTCTACGCTGTTCGACGTCGGTGGCATTACAGGTGGGGCCTCCACGCTGCGTTCCCCTCTCCTTCTGTGGGGGTGCAGAAAGAACGTGACCTGGGCCAGTGGCACCAGGGAAAAATAGCTTTCTATTTGGTCTTCCCCTAAGCCATGGGTACAGAAAGCATGTCAAACTCGTTTCAAGGCATGTGGCCCGCTGGCTGCGAGTTTGACATGCTTGTACAGGGAGGATTTTACAGGGGGACGCTCTGCTGGAGGCCCAGGCCAGCACCCGGCAGGGATGGGACCGAACTTGCAGGGGGCGGGGGTGGGGGAGGGTGGGTCCTATGTGGGTGGGTCCTATGTAGGAGGGAGGCTGTGGTCGTGCCCTGGGCAGCAGTGAGTGGGCTGGTTTGTGTTCCAGGTGGCATCCTGGCGGGGCTCATCTCCGACTACACCGGTGGCAGGGCCACCACCTGCTGCGTCATGCTGATCTTGGCCGCCCCCATGGTGTGTATAACCTCAGGGCGAAGTGTGTGTGTATAGGTCCCTGCGTGCGGCTGCTCACCTGGGTGTGCACCTGCGCACCCCCAACACTCCCACCACTGAGGGGCGTGTGTATGCGCATCCCTGTGCACAGGAAAGAGACCCAGGCTGGCAGTTCAGAAAGGGATTAGTGACTGTTTAGCTTTGGTGGAGAAGGGGAGACCAGCTGATAAACTTTGTGTGTGTTTTTTTAATCCTCACCTGAGGATATTTTTCTCATTGATTTTTAGAGAGAGTGGAAGGGAGGAGGGAGAGGGAGAGAGAAACATCAATGTGAGAGAGACGCATAGACTGGCCAACTCCTGCACGAACCCCAATTGGGGGAGGAGGGAGAGAACGGAGAGTGGAGGGTGGCCATGGAACCTACAACCGAAGTTCATGCCCTTGACCCAATGCTCCAACCACTGAGCCAAACCGGCCAGGGCTGATCAACTTCTTGGCCAAGGAAAGAACAGGAAATTGAGGTTAGATATGAGAAACTTTCGGGGGAAGGGAAACAGCAAATTACCGGACCTCAGACACCCTCCTCCTGAGGACATTTAAGGACCGGGAGACCTGGTGTGAGAGGAAAAGGAGAGGGTGACCTGTTGGATACAGGGCAGCATAGGGTCGTCCCAGGCTCCGGGCTCCCATCCACCACAGGCGGCCCGTGGGAAGCCTGGGCGTGACGCTGCCTCTCCCTTCTTAGCTGTTCCTGTACAACCACTTTGGCCAGAGCGGGATTGCCAGCTCCATAGGTGAGACGCTGCCAGGCCTCGGGAAGGGCACTGCCTTGGGGGCGTCAGTGGGGGCCCGGGGAAGCAGAGGTGCTCAGCCTGATGCCAGGGGTCTCCTGCTTTGGGGCTGGGTGCAGCCCCTCCTCTCTAACCGGCTCTCTGTTACACCTCAGTGATGCTGATCGTCTGTGGGGCCCTGGTCAATGGCCCCTACGCGCTCATCACCACTGCTGTCTCCGCTGACCTCGTAAGTGGGCCACCTCCCGGAAGCCAGGGGTCACTGGGGGTCTTGGTCGGGGCTTCTGTCTCCTGGTCTGTTTCCCCCACAGCCCTTTCCCCCCTTCTTCTGCCCCGAGCCCCAAGGCCTGTCCCGGTCAGCGCCCCTTCAGTCCCGGCGCCCCGTGCTGCCTCTTGGTTCGGGCCTCACTCTGCTCTCTTGTCCCCAGGGGACACACCAGAGCCTGAAAGGCAACGCGAAGGCCCTGTCCACCGTCACGGCCATCATCGACGGCACCGGCTCCATAGGTCTGTGGCTGGCTTCTGGCTCCCAGCAGCCGAGCACTGAGCCTTGTCTGGGGCACACTTCTCGGCCTGCTGCTGTCACGTGGGGGGGCCCAGGGTCCGTTGGCGGGAGCCCTGCCCTGACACTGCGCCCCACAGGTGCGGCTCTGGGGCCTCTGCTGGCCGGGCTCATCTCGCCCACGGGCTGGAACAATGTCTTCTACATGCTCATCTCTGCTGACATCCTGGCCTGCTTGGTGAGAGGCCTTGGGGGTGCACAGACGGACATTGTGGGGTGTCCTGTCCTGCCAGGCCAGGACCCTGGAGGCCCAAAGTATTATCCCCGAGGGGCTCTGGGACAGCAGCCCTTTGCTAAGAACCACGTCCCTCCCACGGAGACCCCTGCTGAGTGAGGCTGTGTGCCAGGCCGTTCCCTCCTGCCAACCCACTACTGGTCACCGCACTGGGGACTGACCACTGCTCCCTTCCGTCTGTGCCTTCTACTTCCCACAGCTCCTCTGCCGGCTGGTGTACAAAGAGATCCTGGCCTGGAAGTCACACCTGAGTCAAGGCGCAGGGTGAGTCCTCCGGGGAGCAGGAGCCCTGCCTCCCACCTCAGTGCAAACCCTTGTCGCCGAGGTCGTAGCTTCCTCACTGGGGGAGCAGCGGGGCATGGGATGTCCCCAGGACAGAGAGGCAGAGTCCGGAGGCACGGCGCCCAATCGGAGCCCAGCTCCGCGCAGACCTGGCTGTGTCCCGTGAACGCCCGCCCTGCCCCAGCCCCACTAACCTGCCCTCTGTTGTCCCATGTGTCTCCGTAGCTCTTGTCTCGCCTTAACCCACACGCAGTAGTCGTTCCCTCAAGTCCCATGACTTTTGTGAGTATTTCCTTCAAGTCTGTAGCTAATCACGTGCCAGCCGAATGGGTCCTGCATGCAGAGCCTCCCCCTTGCAGTGATTTCCCCCCGACTTTCTCTTTCTTCCTGGGGGCCAGTTCCAAAGGCCGTCCCGTCCAGCCACGCAGAGCATGGTGTTGGGGAGGTGATTCCTGAGGCCTGAGCTGCCACCAGGGTCGCAGCCTCCTCGCTGGGGGAGCAGTGGGACGTGGGACATCCCCCAGGACAGAGAAGCAGGGTCCAGGGAAACAGTTTCCTTCTGAACTCAGACCCGGGGCTGCAAGCGCTCCGCAGGCTCAGAAACCAAGTCCCTGGCCCTGCTTGTGGTGTGCAGAAAGAAGCGGCTGCCAATCAAAGCCTCTGGGACAAAATCGAATGCGTGTTGGTGACGGCTGGTGCGCGCTGTCTTAGTAGCCAGTGGTGGTGGGTGCTCAGGCTGCGCGGACAGGCTGGTGGCTGAGCGGGGCTCCGCTGGGGCGGAGGGCACTGCTGGCCTTTCTGGCTCTCCCCCTGAGCGGATGGCCCTGCTATCAGGAAGCTGGCAGAGCCGTGGAATGGTGGCGATGGGAAATGTCCTGGTAACCAGCATGCCCTGGCCTGGAGGAGTGGGGGGGGGGGGGGGGGGGGGGGGGGGGGGGGGGGGGGGGGGGGGGGGGGGGGTCTGGCCACGGGGCCAGTGGGTCTTCCAGCTGTCAGTCCTCGGGGAGACTGGGGGAATGAAGGGTCGAAAAGAAGCAGAAAGGGGGAAGAATGGACACTTAGGAAACTCTGCCCTGTGCCTGGAATAGCCTGACGCCAGATCCTTAGCTTACCTCCCAGCCGCCTCGAGAGGTAGACATGCCCATTAGAGACGAGAGAACAGTGGCTCAGGGATCGGATGCGCCTCAGTGTCCACACACTAGTCCTTCTCTGAAAGGCCCGTGTCGGGGAGCAGAGTGATGCACTAGGGCAGAGGAGCTCTGGGCGGGACCCAGGAACCCCTGGACAGCCCGCCTTCTCCGCTCGCCTTCACCTGGGAGGCCCTGGGCACATTCTCCGAACTTCCCCATCCTCACGTGTGAAACGGAGTCGCTGGGCCCCAAGTACCTGCCTCGGTTGATCAGAGGTCGAGGCAGCAAGGGATACGTGATGTTGCTTGTTAAAGCTGCCAGATGTGGTACAAATATCCTAAGGTTTTAATTTAATCTGGCTTTCTGTTCCCCGCTGAAGAGGGGGGGGGGAGCCCTGGTTTCAGAGAACGGGGATGAAGGCGATTATTGAAGGGACCCCAGGAGCCCGCCCTCCCTGTTCCCACCGCTGGGGCCTGAGATGATTAAACTACCTCACTCTCTCTTCTGCTGTCTTCCTCCTTCAGGTACAAAGAAATATGAGGCCCCGATGGGAAAAGAAGCGTGGAGGGCCCCAAAGAGCTCCCCCTGGCAAGACCATTGAAACTGGGGGACACTGAGACAAAGCCTCTTGATCTAACACCAGCCCTCCCAGCACACGGGGACCCTGAGGGGCTGGGGGAGTCTCCGTGGGAAGAGGCCGGCCAGGCAGAAGGCGTCTGTCTCCATCCTGCAGAGGGAAACACCTGCTCGGACTCCTGCTGGGTCAGATCCCAGGCCAGAGGCCGAGGCTGTCCAGGCCCAAGGCCGGAAAAGGCGCGTCTCTCCTTCCTATTGTAGAATTGGACCTCTGTCATCAGCTCGTACCTGCAGATGGGATTCTGACCTGGTTTCAGGGCAGCCCAGCCTCTCTTCGTCTCTTTGTTCACAAGCCATTTATCGCCATTGGAACCTGTTTCTAACTCCTGACCCATTTGGGTTAAAGCATCGTTGCTGTACGCAGGGTCAGCACTAGGGGGAGGTGCCAAAGGCGTCAGTCTTGGGCCTCCTTTGCCTCACCCTTGTCCCGGCCTCTATGTCTCGAGTAGAGACCACACATCAGGGCAGTGCTGTGGGGAGTGGGAGCCAGGACTGAAAATACCAGTGCGTATGTGTTGTTTTTTTGTATATATTTTTTATTGATTTCAGAGAGGAAGGGGGAGGGAGAGAGAGATGGAAACATCAACGATGAGAGAGAATCATCGATTGGCTGTCTCCTGCATATGCCCCTTACTGGGGTTCGAGCCCGAAACCCGGGCAAGTGCCCTGACTGGGAATTGAACCATGACCTCCTGGTTCATAGATGGATGCGCAACCACTGAGCCACACTGGCCGGGCCCAATGTGTGTTTTGATTAAAATGCCAGTGTTTTGATAAAGAACAAATGTCAGTGGTTATTGACAGGGCTCCCGGGAGCCCTGCTCTATTCTGGGAACGGAGTAGACAGTGGACACAGGAAAAGGACTTACACCTGCGCACAGGGACCAGGGTGACAAGTCTGGGTCACTCCAGAGCCGTCACCTGGGCAGCTGCCCGCAGCTCTCGGCCGTGGCCTTTTCTGCCCTGGGGCTCCGGGTGGACTTGTTCTGTCCTCTCAAGTCCCAGCATTCTGTCTGACCCCCGAAGCCGCCTCTCAGCACCAATACAGACTTCGTTTGCTGGCTGTGCAGGTGTGAGAGCACCCGTGGGCTCTGGAGGCAGTGTCCTGGGGCCTCGGGGTTGTGTGCTGAGCTGGTCACAAGGGTCATTCCCAGAGGAGACACTCATGGCATCGTTGATGATCGTTGGGGCAGACTGGGAGCGTAAAGCCCCACGTAAGACACCACCGTTGCATCGGCTGGGACACGGGGCCAGCATTAGCCGGATGCAACTTCTCAATGGGAAATAGGCAGTGCCTGTCCCAGTGGTGATGGACACATGAGCCTTACTCTGGCTTTGAAAGCAGGAGGACTGAGTTGATGCTATCAAGATGTATCTGACATCATCCCTCAGGGGCCGCTAGGTGGTGCCCTAACCCCGTGGTAGGGACCAGCGTGGGCCCGGATTCCCGTCTGTCCCTCAGGGCAACAAGGAGCAGAGGTTTCTTCACTCGCCAAATGCCAGCTTGCTTTCCGCTGCAGCTGCCCAGCGTCAGGGTAAGAGGGGGTGGGGGGAGCATCTTGCTCCTCCCTGGCACTTTCGAGGTCTTCTCTCCCCCAGCCTCACTAGCTTTCGGCCTGTTTCGTCACCTAGAAAACAGTAACAGCATTACCTACCCTCGGAGCACAGGTGTGAAGGGAGACAAATGGGCATAAAACACTGCCCGCCTCCGAAGAGCCTGTCTGGTGAGGGGATGAGATAGAAATAGGAACATGCTTACAAACGACACCACGCAAGAGAAAACACACGGTCGTGGGGACTCACGGTGAGTCCAGGCCTGAAGGGATGGGGCAGGTGGGAGGCGGGCAGTGGCAGGAGCAGGTGTGAAAGGCACGGGGAGGAGGAATGAGCGGGACTCGGGCTGCCAGGTGGCTAAGTTCTGGGGGAAGCAGAAGAGGGAAGCAGTTAAGGTGATACTTACCAAGCCCCACGTGCGAGGCCGGGGGTTGGGACCCTCTGGTGCCAGCGGGTAAGGGTGGCACCGAGGAGAGGTCAGCGTGGGAACTCGGGGGCCCAGCCCCGCAAACAACCACTCAGGCTGGAGTGGGCGTTTGGGGAAACACCTGGGACCTGACCTTCCGCACTGTCTCCCCGGTCCCAGCCCCACCTCCGCCCTGGGCGCTGGCTGTTCCCAGAGGCCTGGTCCCCCGCCTTCTCCCTGGGCCTCAGCATTCACTGGGGGCTAATGCAGGAGTGTTACATTAATTAGTTATTCATTTAATTTAACTTCACATTTGGTCTCAATTAAGCTTAAAGTGTTCTTCCTTATAGATGTTACAATAGCACTTGTAATTAAAAAGCAATAACTCTTCGCATTTCTCCTTTAGCGATCCGCTGGGAGGCTGGGCTAGCAGGGGCCAGGGGAGGGAGGCGGCAGTGGAAAGGAAGGGAAGAGAAGACGCTCTGGGTAGATGCAGGCTCTCGGAGGCTGCCACCGAGACTGCAGTTGGGGGAAGGAAATTCTTCACACGCCCAGAGTGTGGGAGTGGGAACCGCCGGAACTGGAGAGCAATACTGGAGATAACGGGGTGCACTTTGTATAACGAGGAGTGGGCTTGGGAGAGGCTGGAAGGCGGAGGGTAGAAGGAGACAATCCTTAGGAAAGGAGGATGGGGCCACGCATGGGTGGGAGGCAGAGCGGTGCCCCTCCCCCAGGCGGTCATGTCCTAACTCCCAGAACCAGTGAACCCATTGTCTTAGGCAGCAAATGACACTGCGGATGTGAGGGAGGACTGTGAAGGGAGGACTGCGAGGTAGGGAGGCCGCCCTGGGTTATCTTGGTGGACCCAAGGTAATCACACGGGCTCCTTAGAAACTTGGTTCCCAAGTGTCCCATGTCAGATAAGAAGATGCTGGCTTTGGAAGAAACAGGAAGGAGGAATGCGGGCAGCCTCCAGAAGCTAGAAAAGGCAAGGAAGCGGATTCACCCCTAGGGCCTCCAAAATTTTTATTTTAGCCTCATGGAACCCAGATTTCTGGCCTCCAGAGCTGTAAGATAATAAATCGGTGTCATTCTGAACCACACAGGTTGCTGACATGGGTTCCAGCAGCAATAGGAAACTATTATGGGTTCTCCGTGTAAACCGAGGGCAATATCAATTTGAAGACAGGAAAACTGAAGAAGTCCCCAAAGATGAAAAACAGTGGAGGGGTGTCCAGGCAGTACTGAGGTACCACATACGTGTCTTTTGCCACTCCTCGGAGTCCTCTGAAGGCAGGAGCGGGGCGATGTGCACTGCACATCCTTACGACACCCGGCAGGGTGATGAAAACCAGGAAAAGGCACTTTATCCTCCTGTCCATGGTGTTGGGCACTGGTTTTGATCCCTGCTGTCCTTTCTTAGGTCCCAGGAAACTGAGACAGGGGTGCATGTTGGGGTGGGGATTTGGAAACATTTTCTTCTTCCCCGGAGCTACCATGATCTGTACATTTGTGACTTGTGGCTTTGATTCTCCCATTGGCATCTCTGAAAACAAGTATAATTTTGCAGGTGGACAGCGTCTAAGAGAGAGATTGCTGTGCACGTCCTTCTGACAGCTCAGTCTAGGAGCTGCCCCCATGTATCATGTATCGCTAAGCAAGAAAGGAAGGCAACGTCTCACAGACCAACGTGATCAGTGACCTTGTCTCTGAGGCCCCATGTGGTGCTTAGCTGCTCTGCCTGGATTCCTGGCCAATCTCTAAGGTTCTAGGTTTCCCACTAGACTCAGTGGCTTCTCCCCGGTATTTCCATCAACGGGATTTGCATCTCTTGACCTTGGCCCCTCCTTTCTCTTGGTTTTCATTTTATGGAGTATGTTGTTTGTAGACACGAAGAGCTTGGCTGGAGCCAAACTGCCTGCCTCCTATTTAACCCCTTGCTAAGTGGCCTCAAGTGAAGCACCTCCCCACCCTGGGCCTGCTCCCCATCTGTGAAATGGGGACATTAAGAGTGCCTACGTCATAGGGTTGCTATGAAGGTTATAGAACACTGACAAAGCACTTAGAGAAATGTCTCACACATGTTTGCTAAGCATAATAGAAACTATGACTTCAGCAAGTGAGAAATGGAATATTCCCAAATACTGGGATGGAAATAGAGATCAGGGATTGAACTCCATGAACTATAAAACCCCTTCCAATCCTGGGTTTTATGCCCATGAGAGGATAATCAGCATTTTTTTTTTTTTTTAAATTCACTCCCATGTGGTTCTGGTTCCCACATCTGGAAACTTGCTCCTCCGTAAGTAACAACAGCCACATACTTAAAGGGTTAGGCCAAGAAGTTATGATTAAATGCTTAAGGAATTCTGTAATGAAACTTTTATCATTTTTTGGGATATGGATTAGGGAAATGGTGGGTACACATAGCTAAGAATCAGTATTAACCAATGGAAAAATAAGGCGTTTGAAACCCAAAAGTGATCTTTAAACTACCCGAGAAATGGGGTGTGGGGAATCCTGGAGTCAAGTTCCAGCCCCTCTACTGACCAGCCGTCTCTCATGTCAAATTGCAGCAGGTTTCTTTACACATTAAATTAAAGTCAAAGTAAAATAAAAACACTTCAGCTGCAGCAGCAATGACATAGTTTATTTAAAAAAGAGTTTGTCTTAGAGAACACAACGAGAAATGGAGGACTTTATGTTAGAAAATATTTAAAAGTAATTCGGGTGCCTTCGTCCCGGGATGGAGTTAGGAAGAGTGTCTAGGTGCCTCAGAGCCCAGTTCTCAGGTTGGCTCACTCTACCAGGACCGGTGCTATGAACCCAATAGCAATACAAAGTGTTGAACGCAGAACAATCAGAGCGTGTGCAGCAGGCCTGGGTAACTATGCAGACCCTAGTAACTGAACATTGGTACAATAATTTTGATGACTTTTAAAATTAAGTATCTGATATCATGCATCAGTAGAGAATGTTAGCTTTCCTTTCATTTTTACGAGAAATGTAAGGAACTTGTCAAGAAATTACCTAGGGCTTTTTACTGGCTGGAGATTTCTAAAACACAATACACAGCGCCGCCTAGTGGAGAGGACAAATGTCTGCACCGTGGGGGGAAGGGGCGGAGAAGGAAGTGCCCTGCTAACTTAGCTTCTGTTTGGACATAATTTTATTTATTTATTTTTTTGGACATAATTTTAAAAGGCTATGAAATATAGCCTGTTCTCTTATATAGAAGCCCTGATTTGCTCTCCTTCTCCACCTTACAAACAGTAGGGATCACCGCAGTCTCTTTGCCATGGGATCCGTCTGGGTAGGGAATGGTATAGCAACACCTGCTCCATGGCCATTGATCAAAACATGGTGACCGGGGACAGGAAGATAACTCCAGACTTTATCTAAGCGAGGCCATATGCACAAGCAGAGGCACATCAGACATTGGCGGTAGGGGTGCCCATGTAGAACTCTCCATGAAATTCATTTTGTGCCCTCCCAGCCTTGTACTTCTTATCCCAACCCTGTGCAGTTTTGGGAGGTGGTTGGATACGACTGCTTTGAGTATGAAGGTAGAAAGTAATCTGTCATTCATTTCACTGTGGCCAGTGGCTGCGGGCAGAATCTATAGATGGCAGGCTGAGCTAAAAAAAAATATACTTGGTTCCAAGTATGATTTTTGCCCTTTACACACAGCCCGCCATTTACATCTGTGAAAATAACAACTGGATGGGAAGGAATTCAAATTTCCAACCTTAACACATTTCTCTCCACTTAAGTAGTCACCCAAAACTTCGTAACCATTACCCATTGATCTAAAGGTTGGACAACTTGGCTGGGAAAAAGAAAGATGGAAACCTCCAAGTCTTCCCAGACTTGCGTTTTCAGCAAGTCTCGTGGGAGAAGGTGCCAAGTGGCAGCCTGTGCTGTTGGGAGTCACTGGGCTGGCTCAGCAACTCCGCACGGACTTGCCAGAAACTGCGGGCGCCAGTGGAATGTCCAAGGGAGCCACCCTGCCCCACTTCCCTCAACATCTCCACATCCACATCCTCCTTTTCCCTTCAATCTGCTGGGGTGTGTAATGGGGCTGAGGGGAGGGGGGATGGAGTGTTGGGGGTGGGAGATGTTTGTTTCTTTTCTTACCTAAGGACTCTAGGCCAGAAAGAAACTATTTCCTTTGAAACATTCCGTGGCAAAGTTATATCTGCAAAGTTTTTCCAAACGGAATACAATACAGTTCAAGGGCAGGGATATTGCGACTGGTCCTCACCAGCCCATGACCCTCAAATTCACCAGTTCTCTCCACTCTTAGTTTAGCGCTGAACCCCCGCTGGGTGGCAGGATGGGGTGACAACAGGGTGCAGGAGGGAAGGCAGAGGATTGGCTCTGACTGCCTCCTCTTAGTCCAAGTCCACAGAGCTCAGCTATTCTTTTCAGTCCAAAATGGGCCTGGAGTGAGGTGGGGGAGGACAGCACACCTGCGTGCACGCTGGGCACTCTGTGAAGGGGGCACCTTACTTAATCTCTTTACGCCTTTATTTTTGCTACTTTAAATTGGGGGTGATAATAGATTGTTGTAAAAATTAAGTAAATTCCATTTCAAAGGAACTAGTGTACTGCTGGTATATAGCATGTACCCAGTCAACCTTCTCTTTCCAATTTGTTTTCTGATTCTGAACTTTAAGCCAGGAGATTCTTCTTCAAATGGCCCTAGGGAGTCAGGATGAGACTCCAAGTGGAGCCAGCCAGGGTCCCTCTATTTAGTGACAAATTCCACTTGGCCTACGATCTGAGACAGGTATGAAGTCATATCTGATCCAGGGAACACATTCCTCTCCAGCTTCGGAGGAAGGGGCTACCAAGATGAAACAAATGACAGTAACCCCAGATGGACTCACTGGTGATTAAATAAGGCACACAAAGGCTACCACGTCCTGGAAGGAAGAGAATCAGATACACAACAGCAAGACAACCACTCGACACTTCCATACCTTCCACTAGTTCCCCCATGTAAACCCGAAGTGCACAAATACTAGATGCGGGGAGCTGTGGGGAGTTTGCAGCGGGAGCCAGTCCTGGGTTGGTATTCGGGCTCTCTTAGAGCGGAGGGAAGTGGCACCTGGGAGTTCTGTGGCCAATGACAGCACCCGAGTAGTTTTCCAACTCATCACAGTAAAGTCACCTTTTGAACGTTGGGTGCCTTTCCTTCCCACATGACCCCAACCTTACAACTAAGGATTGTGTGTGTGTGATCAAAAGGACCAAATTCTCCCCCTTACTGGACAGCAGGAGCCCACTGCGCCTTTTCCTGAAATCCCCTTACTGACGTTCTGGTTGAAAATCTCCTCCTCTAAGCGGATCAGTTATTATTTCCCTTACAGAACAGATGGGAAACCTGGGTACAGGTGTTAAGAAGAGTACAACATCACTCTCAAGCTGGTCCGAATCTACCTCCAAAGAGACAATTTTTAAAAAAATAATATATTTTTTTTATTGATTTGAGAGAGGAAGAGAGAGGGAGAGTGAGATAGAACCATTAATGAGAGAGAATCTCTGATTGGTCACCTCGAGCACGCCGGGAATCAAACCGTGACCTTCCGGCTCATAGGTCGACACTCAACCAGCAGCCCTGTGTCTGGACGCCGTGACTCAAGGGATCTGTCTTAGAAATGAATGGATTTCCCCTGATCTTAGGGCACGAAGACTATCAAAACAAGGCTTCAACTAGTGCCCTTCTGCTCATGAGTAACATCCAAGTAAGGGAGAGAACGGGGTCTTAGTTTTCGTGAGTAGCGCTCAATAGGACCTCAGTGGTTTGGCATAGATTGGCTCCAGGATGTGATGAGTGAGGACCAAGAAGAGAGCTCCGAGGAAGACAGCAGTGAGGCAAGCCAGCAGGATGTAGCGACCAATGAAGAAGGTATCCACGATCTGGAGAAAGAAGCATCAAAATTCAGTTACTATCACCTCAGCACCTGGCTGTGCTCGTCTGAAATCGTTGATGAGTGGGCCCAGAGTCTGTTCGTACTTGTGACTTCCAGTAACATCCTGCCCTGGGTCTCTTCTGTAATTGGTCAAGAAAGAACATTTTCTTAACACCCTGAGCCACAAGTGCAAGATAAGGAAAGAATGAATGAAGTACAGGAAACAAATGGCTCCATTTAGGAGATCTGTAAACTCCGTGAAGACCCCAGACAAGTTCTTTATGTTCTTTATGTAATGTATCATATGTTACGTTATCCAAAAGCATTTGTGAAAAGCTTGCTTGGTCTTAGAAAGGCTCATTTTTATTAACTTTTTATTGGAGAGAATTTTAAACATGCATAAAAAGGTGACAGCATAATAAATCCCACGTACCCCAAATCCTAACCCAAAAACGACCCATTGCCCATTGTGGAGGGTTCATTTCCAAAGTGAAAAGGTGGCTCTTTAAAACTTTCACCTGAAGAGTTCTGAACCCTAGCATTCAGACGCAGCATTCCCAGGGTTAGGGAGAATGGCCATTTACCTGAGTTACTAAAGCAACAAGAGGGTAGGTAGACCATGTGCCCCAATCATACAGCTGGCTGCTTGGCAACCAGTCACACTTGAGGCCCCAAAGCTGTTTGTCTTTGCTGACAAAAACCTTAATTAGTGTTGGCGCTACCCACTGGTCTGCTGCCTGCTGCCAGGGCTCTACTCTCTCCAGATCCAAATGGTGGTGCTTAAGCTTGGGCAGGAAAAAAAAAAAAATTTAATCTACAGACCTAACGAAACAGCTACACAAACCAAGAGACTGGGTGACTTCATAGATTCCAGAAGCTCTGAGAAGCCAGTACCTCGCAGAGAATCCCAAATATTAAAAAGGTGACTGGGGTACACAGAACAACAGGGCAAGAATGTCCACAGCTTAATTTTCAGAAATTGGGGATGTGTTTAGATTACAAGGCAAAGCAGAATTAAGGTTGTAAGTGGAACTAAGCTTGGTAATGAGCTCGCCTTAAAATACAGAGGTCAGCCTGGCTGACAGGCGGGCCCAGTGCAATGACAGGGTCCTCAAAAGTACAGGAGGGAAGCCAAGTCAGAGAGGTGTTACCCTCCTGACTCTGAAGAGGGAGTGAAAGACCCCCGAAGCTGTAAAGGGCCAAAAAAACAGTCTTTCTGAGAACCTCTAGAGAGGGAGTCAGCCCTTCCAAGCCCTTGGCGTTACCCCAGTGAGACCGGCTCACTTTTGTGTTGAAAGCCGCTGAGTTTGTGGTCATTTGTTACAGCAGCTGCCGGATAGTGACAGTACCGGGGCCACCCACCAAGCACCTGTCAAGTCCGAATACCGCGGCGATCGCTGAGACCCAAAGACACCACGAAGAAAGGGCGGCTCCGGAGACCCCCCCCCCACCCCCACAGCCGAATGCGGAACAAAGATCAGTTTGATCAAACAGCTGTAACACAACTTTGACCTTGGCTCCAGGATGAACAAGTCTCCCGCGGGCTACATGTTTGCTCGTTCGACACGTTTCACTTTTTAATTAGCCAATTAGCAGGCCCTGGGTGGAGAAGGCCCAGGTCATGTATTATTGATAGGTATTGAGCCAGGCTGCTGCCGGTCCAGTTCTCAGAGTCCGAGAATGAGGACTCCAGTCCGCTGGCCATGCTGACAAACACCTTCTGCTCCAACCCCCGTATGTACTCCTCTCCCGGGTCTGCAGGTCACATGACAGGACTAGAGGGACTGACTGTGCACAGTGTTTGCTCTGTGCCCGTCTTCCAACGTTGGCATCTGCAGCCGTCCACAAATCAGCAGCCTTCATTGCGCTCCCCCTTTAAGTCAGGGAAGCCGAGGTGGGGGCTACCCCAGCTCACACACGGTACTCACACCAGCAGGGTGGTTTTCAATGCTGACCAAAGAACTTAGCACGGATGGAAATTATTCCTTAAATTTTGTGGTATTGTTTCCTGGGAGTTTTCAGAACAATTCTCCCCCCTTTTGCCAGGATTAGCCCTAGGTAGAGTTGGAACTATGTGCCAATTTTGGTTCAGAATTATATAATTTTGTGTCCTGTTGTAAAGTGTTGAAATAGTTACTTATGAACTCTCTGCAATGGCCCCTAATAGTCTTGAGTCCCCAATAATGAAGGTTTTGAAGACGGAGCTCAGTTTCAATCCTTGCTCTGAATCCTTCTATATATGTCTGGCGTTGGGCAAGTACTTTTACCTCTTAGAGCCTCAGTGTCCTTATCTATAAAATGGGGATAATAACAGTACCTACTTCATGCTACTTCGGGTCATCTAGAGGTTTAAATGAGATCATGCAAACAATGTGCTTATTACAGAACCTTGCACACAGTAATCCCTTAAAAAATGTTAGCTATTATCACCATTCCTGCTTAAGAAGTTACAGTGGAGGTTGAAAGAAGCTGATAGAAGGAATAATGGGACATAAGAAGTTAATACCATTAAGATGGGATGGGTCTGAGAGCAGCTGTGCAGGAAGAAGTCAGGGCCCCAACCAGGAATGAACCAGAAAGAGGAGAGTGTCCAGGGACAGGCTGTGAGAAAGATGGTAGAAATCCACTCTGAGGTGGTGTGGGCAGGTGCGATTCCAAGAATGAGGACCAAAGGAACGCCCAGAAGACCGAGTGGTGAACTCATATATTGGAACAGCTTCCTCACTACTCTTCTCTATGAAAGGTGTATTCTTCACGTCAGGAATGCAAATCCAACACAAGGAGGCAGAAAAGCGTGCCGCTCAGCACCTTGGGGGCACTGCAGAAGGTTAGGCCCAGGATCTGAGTTTCTGAGCCCAGGACACCTGTGATGTCAGGAGCAGGTCTATTTCTATTCATTCACTTTTGCTCTCCCTGCCCCACAGTAGGAGGTGGGTTTTAGACAGTGCTCATTCATCTTGATGGGGACCCAGAATACGATTCTATTCCTGGGCGAAGGGGCGGGAATCCAAACCTCCCCCGAGCTTTCCTCATCCTCGCCTTGAACTTCACAAATCTTCTAACACGGCTCAGCCCACCTGGCATCTGGGGCCACCACAGGGCAGGAGTGAGGTCCAGGCCAAGAGGAACAGGAGTTACAACTTGGGAGGCAAAATAAAAGCGATAGTTTTACCTTCATCTCGACCTCTGGGGCTGGGGTTTCACTGGCGCGGGGGAAGAGCAGCAGGACTGCCGTGATGAGCACAGCACCGAGGAATACCAAAACCACGGAGAACCTGGGGTCAAAGGGCAAGTGTCACAGCACCGCGTCCAGTTTCCTCTCTGTCGGTCGGCCCGATGGGCTCGTCCCCGGGGCCAGTTATCTATGTTTCAGCCCATTAACACAGCCCAGGGACTGGCTGTCCACGCTGCCTATAAATTTAGAAATGTTTTCATCCCAGAGCCCTTCTTCCTTGACAGGACCCGCTGGACGCATTCCTGCTCATTCCCAGTCATCCCGAGCTTCTAAGAATGGGAACTGCGAGTTCTCCTTTTTGCCTCTGCAGAGTCATAATCACAAAAAACCAAAGGGGTCCTTCCCTCACCCCTACTTCCGTGTTTGTTCTGAAAGCAGAATATTTGAGTAAAGTATGTGGCTCGCTGCTTTACACAGACACTGGCCAGAGAGCACGAAGCTATCGTGTGGCTGTGTCAGCGTATGGCCTCTGTCCTGAGGCTGGTGCCTGACGGAGAGCCGATCGTTATCAGGGTCCCTGGGCGCTGCTGGCCTAGAGCTTAGGGACTGGACCAAGCATCGGCCACAGGCTGAGCAATGAAGAAACTCACACATGCACAACCCCAACACTTGGTGCTTATGATACATACAAGGTGACAATGTGCCAATAATTCCGGGAAGGATCTTCTGAATTCTAAATGTGTTATGAGCACTGGCGATTTTGCTCCTCACTGTTTTACCGTGGATTCCCGGGGGGTGGGGTGGGGGTGGAGGGGAGTGCCTTACCTGGTTGCACCGGAGGCTCTGGACAACACCGCACACAGCAGCAGCGCCAGCACCCAGACCAGAGCTAAGACGAACACGCCGGTGCCCACGCCGAGCACGGTGCCAGCCACCTGTGGGGAGAGGAAGCCTGAGCCCTGTGCTCAGCCCAGCCCTTGGGCCAGGGCGGGACCAGGTGTCCTCCCAGCCCCCAGCCTGCCCACCTTCTGCGCACTCCCCGGGTACATGAAAGCACTCAGCCAAATACAGAAAGTCCAAACTCACAATATAAAAAGATGTCTATATGCATATGTACATATGTATAAGTAGGAATAAGTCCAACAAAGGATGTGTACGATTTTTATAACAAAACTTATAAAATTTTATTCAAAGATTTTGTTTTTTTGAAGACCTGAATAGAAAAATAAAACAGACCTGAATAGAGACATCACTCATGTTTCTATTTGGGATGGTTCAACTTGAATAGATCTTCATTTTCCTTAATGTATCAATTCAATGCCATTCTCATCCAAAAAAAACTCAAGATAATATTTTTTTTGTGTGTGTGGAACTTTAAAACCGATCCTAAATTCATATGGAAGAGCAAAAGCCCAAGAATAGCAAAAACAATTTTAAGAACTAGGATGGAAACTTGCCTTTCTTGTTACCAACTGCCACAAGACACATTATAAAACCAAGGTAATTAAAACAGTGTGATGGTGGCATAAAGACACATGGACCAGCAGAATAAGACAGAGAACCCAGAGCCGGAGCCAGGCATTTCTGAGAGCTTTGTTCAGGACAGAGCTGGCTTTATGATTCAGTGGATTTCATAGATGGTGTTGGGACAGATGATCATCCAATCAGAAAATAAAATGAGATCTCCACTTTAAATCATACACAGAAAACAATTTTAAATGGAAAGTAATTCATTATAAAACAGCATATGTTTAAATATACAAATGTTCGGGCTGACTACCCTAGCATACGTAATGAAGTACAGCAGTCAGATGCTTGCACCTAAACTTAGAATCACCATGAACGGAAAAGTACAAAATGCAGGCTGATGCAGGTGCGTTGGATGGCAGCTCAAATACCACGAGCTGGGCTGCCTTCAGTTATGTGAATTTTCTAGAGTGATGAACAACTTTTGTTAAAGTTCCAAACCACAAATAAGTATAATTTCCCCTTGATTTACACTAGAGTTGCATTCCTGGAAATTTTTAACTATGTTCAACTCTGCCAAAAAATACATTATGTTTGTCCAAAAAATAAAGTTGGATTTAGACTCCGATGATAAATGAGTCTCCTGTGGGACACTCCAGAGTTGTACAGGATGCAGGACAGTTCTTTACAGTGAGGGCTGCCTGTGCATCGCAGAATATTGAACAGCTCGGGCCCTGCTCTGTAAACCCCCAAAGCCACAATACTCCTCAAATAGGCCCCCACACATTCCAAAATGACCAAGAAGAAGTACCACCCCTTTGGAGAACCACTGTTCTGGAAAAACTCATGCACAGAGAGATATGGACAAAGATGTTAGATTATTATACCAAAACATCTGGAAAAACCTAAATGTCCATCAATAAGAGAATGGGTGCAACATTACATACTTATACTGAACACGAAATGAATAAACTTGATCTATCTGTATTGATAGTAATATATCTCAGAAATAACGTTGAGTGACAAAAGTAAGCTGCAAAATGAAGCCCATGTATTTTTAAAGTGTACAAAAAGTCCAATAGCAATATATATTGTTTATGATATACTATATACTATAAAAGTATAAAAATATGGGCACAGATAATGCGTAACAATTTCAGAAGAGTGTTTTCCTATGGGAAGGAGGGAGTAAGGGGATGTGGCTAGGAAATACATCAAAAGGGGTCTGAACTAAATCTGTGATGTTTTATTTCTTTAAAATATACAACTTAAGCTGATGTGCCAAAATGTCAATGTTTATTTATCTAGTTGGTAGGGTATAGTTGTTTGTTAAACTACCCAGTGTAATACTATTTTTGATAATTTTCAAAATTTTTTTTAAATTTAAAGAGGTAACTGGAGGCACGGTGCATATGAATTGAGATTGAAGAACAGAGATTGGTGACCAGCTGGGATACTACTGCAGTTCTCTAGTTAAGAGATGTTGAGGCCAGAACTCTGTCTTAGCTGTGGAGACGGGAAGGAGTCTAGGACGAAGGCATCAGCAATGAGACAGGCTTTCGTTTTTTGTTTTTGCTAAGCAAAAGAAAACATCAACAAAATGAAAAGACAACCTAATGAATGGGAAAAGATATTTGCCAATGACACATCTGATAAAGGGTTGATATCCAAAATTTATAAAGAACTCATGCAACTCAACACCAAAAAACAAACAAATGATCCAATTAAAAATGGGCAAAGGACCTAAATAGATAATTCTCCAGAGCTGATATACAGGTGACCGATAGACATATGAAAAGATGCTCAATATCACTAATCATCAGAGAAGTGGAAATTAAAACCACAATGAAAGATATCGCCTCACACCTGTAAGAATGGCTATCATCATTAAAACAATGCACACCAAGTGTTAGCAAAGACCTGGAGAAAAGTAACCCTGGTGCACTGTTGGTGGGAATTCAGATTGGTGCAGCCACTATGGAAAACAGTATGAGCCCTAGCCAGTGTGTCTCAGTGGATAGAGCATTGGCCTGTGGACCACAGGGTCCCAGGTTTGAATCTGGTCAAGGTCATGTACCTTAGTTGCAGGTTCCTCCCCAGCCTGGGCCCTGGTCAGGGCTCATGCAAGAGGCAACCAATCGATGTGTTTTTCTCACATGGATGTTTCTCTCTCTTTCCCTCTCTCTTTCATTGTCTCTAAGAATCAGTGGAAAAAATATCCTTGGGTGAGGATTATAAGAAAAAAAAGAAAAAGAAAAAACAAAACAGTATAGAGGTTTCTGAAAAAAAGTAAAAATGGAACTGCCTTATGACCCAACAATTCCTCTTCTGGGTATATATTGGAAGAAACTTGAAACACTGATTCAAAAATACATGCAACCCCATGTTCACTGCAGCATTATTTACTATAGTTAAGCTATGGAAACTGCCCAAGTGCCCATCGGTAGATGAGTGGATAAAAAAGTGGCAGTACATATATACAATGGAACACTACTCAGCTATAAAAAGGGAATGAAATCTTACCTTTTGCAACAACATGGATGAACCTGGAGAGTATTACGCTAAGTGAATAAGCTAGTTAGAGAAAGACAAATACCATATGACTTATTTATATGTGGAATCTAAGGAACAAAATAGAAACTGATTCATAGATACAAACAACGGACTGATGGTTGCCAGAGGGGAGAGGAATTGGGTTCCGGACTGAAAAATGTGAAGGGATTGAGAAGTACAGATTGGTACGTACAAAAGAGTCATGGGGATGTCAAGTACAGCGTAGGGAATCCTATATAATAAAAGGGTAATATGCAAATTGACCCTAACAGCAGAACCACTAGGAATGACTGGTCACTGTGACACACACTGACCACCAAGGAGCAGACACTCAATGCAGGAGCTGCCCCTGGTGGTCAGTGCACTCTCACAGGAGGAGCTCTGCTGGGCCGCAAACCAGGCTATGGCTGCCTGTACAGAGGTGGTGGTGGGAGCCTCTCCTGCCTCCTCAGCAGCACTAATGATGTCCAACTGCAGCTTAGGCTTGCTCCACTCCCCGCTAACAAGTGGACATCCTACAAGGGCTCCCGGGCTGCCAGAGGGAGGTCTGACTGCAAGTTTAGGCCTGATTCCCAAGGGAGTGGGCCTAAGCTAGCAGGTAGACATCCCCGAGGGGTCCCAGACTGTGAGAGGGGGCAGACCGGGCTGAGGGACCCTCCTAAGTGCACATATTTTTGTGCACCGGGCCTCTAGTATAGTCAATAATTCTGTAATAACTACATCTGGTGCCAACTGGATACTGGAAATATCAGGGGGCACAATTTGTAAAGTAGTGTATATGACTGTCTAACACTATGCTATATGCCTGAAATTAATACAATAATGTTGTCAATTCTAATTGAAAAAAAAATTCAATTAAGAAAAAACAAGCAATGCTGGCTTCCTGTTTGGTTGACTCAGCTTTTGGTACTGCCATTAACAAGATACTAGCTAAGTTTAATTGCTGCTGTTTTGGGTATTACACACAAAAACCTGTAAAACTCAGACCAACTCAAACACCTAGAATACAGGGCACATAGTAGTGGTTCTAAGGCTGTGGGTCGCGACCCCTTTGGCAGTCCAACGACCCTTTCACAGGGGCCGCCTAAGACCGTCCTGCATATCAGATATTTACATGACGATTCATAACAGTAGCAACATGACAGTTGTGAAGTGGCAACGAAAATAATTGTATGGTTGGGTCACAACATGAGGAACTGTATTTAAAGGGCCAGAAGGTTGAGAACCAGTGGCACATGGTAATGGAAGCTGATCATTAGAACTGCTGCCCATCAATCTTCTACAAAAAATCTTAAAGGTTCATGAGATACTGGGTTCAGCAGGCGGTCTGGCTTTAAAGCAGTGAGATAAATATCCCCGAACTCTTGTAAGAATGAAGTTCAACGCTTTATAACCAAGTGGGACATTTCCTCACGGAGAGTGAAGAGGATAGAGTACAGAGTGCAGTCACTTTACCTCGTTAATTCAGAGCGTTTTAATGTGAATAATATGTTATTCCCCGCACTCGAACAGATACATTATCGAGTAAACGTGGATTAAAGTGGTAAAAAACAACAGTGTTTTCACTTAATGTCCAGGGCTTTTTTCCAGAGTCATGTCCATTTCCTGAATGTCTGTGGCATTTAAAACAGGCAGATTGGAGATGGGATAAAATACCGGGTCCAGCCCTGGCCCGTGTGGCTCCTTAGGTCGGAGCGTCCTCCCGTACTCGGCCAGGCCAGCGCCCCACCTACCGCCCCGCCTCTTCCAGCCTCCACGGTCCAGCTCCCTGGGCTCCAGCCTCAGCCGTGCTCACCTCCGCCATCCTCTCCGCTGCAGGCGGCCCCAAGCCTCACCTCCTCCCTCCCCCAGCTCCCCACACCTGGCAGCCCCACTGGTTTCAGCGTCGGTCGGCTCCTAACGAATCACAAAGGGGCTTTCATCCAGGCTGAACCAGATTCACTAATCAGCGCCCCTCTTTCAACGCCCAGCTTCCTCTCATTTGCCTACGCTCGCAGGCAGCGTTGGTGGGCGGGCACGTCGCACCCCGTTCCTCCCTCCCATTGGTTGGAGACGGTCGGTCCTGAGCCCGCCTTAAGCTCGATTGGGTAGAAGCAGTCCAGGCCCCGCGCACGCCCCACCACGCATTGTCAATCACACCATCCCCTAGATAACCTGCGGGCTCATTGGCCAGTCGCGCCTGAGGGCGGGTTGTAGGTCGGGAGAAGCGCTGCTTTCCCGCCACCCCTCGCTGTTACTAGGGAGACTTCACAGCCTGGCGGAGGCGCGCAGCGTCCCGGCAACCCTTTCCTTCATGTCCAAGTGCGGAGATAGGTACAGCCGTCTGGACATGAGTGCCCGGGTCGGGGTCTGAGGGTGAGCCCTCAGTTCCTGAGCCAGTGGCGCCGGTGGGCAAATCAGACGTGGCCTTCAAAGGGGGGACAGGCCCAATTACTGAGGGTCCTCCATGCTCCCGGAGAGAACCGAGTACGACGCGGTAGTTGCGATAACACCGTGTTTTCCCGTGGTCTCCCCTCGCCTTGTCTTACGTGGCCGTGTTCTTCCGTTCTTCTTGTGAAGTAGACGGTGGCGAGGCTCCTTCTCACGGGACAGCCCTGGGAGGGAGGCCGCGGTCCGCGGAGCGCACCTCCTGCAGCCGCACCCCCGGCCTCCGCGGCCTCCGCCACTGGAGCTGGTGCACGCGTTTAGCCCGCTGCCCGGCACCCAGCTGCGAACGGAAACTTGCCATGGTTTTGTCGCGAGGCTGTAACCCCTTAGGCCCAAAGACCCATAAACCGGGCTGACCCAGCAAGTGGGACAGAGGATGCTCGCTCCATTGCTGATCCCGGAAGGGAAAACAGAGAGCAAAACAGGACCACGTTTGAGAGCTCTAGTATTTGAACCCTTGGCCGCACACACCATTCTGAAATCGCATATGCAGCAAACGACCCGATCCTGGGACACCCCATCTTTTGATGTAGGGCATCCAGTGCTGAATCACAGCTTTACGAGTGAAATGCAAGACGATGGTTGAGCGCCGCCGAATGTACGTCTCAAATTGATTCTACTTTCTTTTTTAAAGAAAATATAATGGAAAGTATTACGTATGTCCTCCCTCCCCCATATTGGCCTCTTCTTGCCCGTCCCCACCTCTTACCCCCCCCTCACCCCAGGCCTTCACAATAGTCTGTGTCCATGGGTTATGCAAATTGATTGATCTCCTTCCACCCACCCACCCTCCCCTGCCTTCCCTCTGAGTATTCAAAGTTTCGTTTACAGTCCTATGGACAACCACTGATTTCTGATGTGTTTAGCAACTTGGCCTTACGTGGACCAATGAGAGCTCTGTGGTTAAGAATGCCATTATTTTGATTAATTCATTTGCTTGGAATTGAGTGTTAACTGTAGCTAAGCACTGGTAGGAACGGTGAGGATACCAAAGAGCTACCATGTGACTCCTGCCCTAATAGCTCGTGGTTTGCTAATGAAACAATTGGAAAAGCTTTAAAGCAAGATATAACAATGGGCCAGACTTAGAGTTAGTTAATTGCTCCAAATAATAATAAGGCTTCATGTTTACAGAGCGCTGAGTAGTTTTCAGAGCATTTCTTCACTTGTATTATTTGAGTGAAATATTGTTTTGGTCAGAGTTAATGTGGCTCTTCGTGGTATAGGTGGAACTCATGCATTTGGGTAGGAATGGGAAAGGTGGAAAGAGATGGAAGGGAATCCGGAGAGAGGAAATAGTTTGACCAAGAGGCTGAGACAAGAATGAGCACTGAGTATTTGGGAAATAATGTGGAAACTGGTCAGACAGATAATGGAAAATAACACTGTGTAGACCAACTGGTCAGGACCAGTTCTGAGCCCTTAATGTTTTGGGGGGAAGTGCTCAACATTAGAGTTTGGGATAGTTAACAATTTCTAATGATCAAACTGACTTATGTTAAATTATAAATTAAGAATAGGGCATGAGTCCAGCCGGCGTGGCTCAGTGGTTGAGCATCAACCTATGAACCAGGTGGTCATGGTTTGATTCCCCGTCAGGGCATATGCTCAGGTTTCGGGCTCCATCCTGGTGTAGGACATGCAGGAGGCAGCCAATCAATGATTCTCTCTCATCGTTGATGTTTTTAGCTTTCTCTCCCTCTCTCTTCCTCTCAGAAATCAATAAAAAATAATAATTTAAAAAAGAATAGGGCATGAGTGAGGAGGCACCCCAAACTTCTTGCAACTTCCTGACTAGATATAACATTTTGGGTTTTCTGTCCTGTAAGAAGGTATTCTCCCCTCAAACCTCACCTTTAACTCACCCCTTAACCGGGAAGAGGTGTTCGTTTTCTGATCAGATAATGCTATCCTGCCCTCCCATTTAAATTGGAAGAAGTGCTGTCACCATACCACTCCATCTTTTGCCATCTCTTAATCAAAGTTCACTCTAAAGAAAATTTATTGCTTGAGTCACCAGTCTTCCTCTTTCAAAAAATTATCTCCTGCACATCGTGTTACACGGTGCCTCTCCACATCCCTGCCATATATGTGTCACTCACTGTGTACTGCCTGTTCAGTGCACATAGGTGCCATAAAGGTATACATTTGTTTGATTACAATTTTCTCTTAAACAATAAAAAAATCCAAGCAACAATAACTATAAAGACCACTAACTAATTTCTTCTCTCAAATGTGTAAAATCATCGTGTGCTGTCTGGTAGAGAGGTAGGGTAATGAAAATGAGGTTATTAGGGTAATGGAGTACAAGAAATGATTGCAGAGAAGATAAAGTTTTCTTGTTCATTTTGTGGTTGTCAAAACTTTTTCTGACAGGGAGCCCTGAATTTTTGGTGTACGTTTTCTTATGTGATTATTTTTGCATTTCGGCAGGTACGTTCTGAAAATGTGCCTAAAACTTAGTAATTGTTGGTATTTAGCTGAGACTCAAAAGCTGCCATTATTCTGCTAAATTGGGGAACTGAGTAAACAGAAATCCTTCCTCCCTCCTGCCCCCAGTTATATTGTCAGTAGTTACTGATTTTTCAGGTCACCCAGAATTACCACCATGATTTTCTAGATTATAATATTCACCTTATGCTATAGAACAGGGATCAGCAAACTATGGTGTGTGGGCCCAGTCTGGACTGCCATCTATTTTATGTCTGCCCTGCAAGCCAAGAATGATTTTTACATATTTAAATGGTTGGGGAAAAAGAAAAATATGAAATTCAAATCTCGGTGTCCATAAGTCAAGTTTTTTCTGAAGCACCAGCATGCTTATTCATTAGCATATTGTCTACGGCTGCTTTACTTTACGACAGCAGAGTGGAGCAAGAAGTAAAGAGGCTATATGACACATATGACTACAGTCCTTAACTATTGGGTCTTTAGGAAAAAGCTCTGATCCTTACTATCTTAGAGTTTGCTAGTGAATCAGACCCCATGGAATGTTGGAACTGAAACAGACTTTGGAAATCATGCAGTGTTGATTTTTTAAAAATCTCACATCGATAGAGACAATACCAGTGTGATTGATAAGGATGTCACATTCTTGCCTAAAATCACATAGTCAGTAGTAGTAGACCCCTGGTTCTGTTGACTCGAGGTTTCTTTCACATATGTTGTGTCTTCCTTGGGGTGAGATAGGTCTGGAAGCAAAGAGAGTCATCAAAAATGGTCCTGATTTTGGTCTCATGTCTCATCCAGATGCATACACTGCATGGTAAGCAATTGATGGATACTTGGACTTGAATGATTTCAGTCAATATGAGTTGTCTTCTATTTTACATTTTTCTCACTTCTCAAAAGGTGTATGGCCATCATGAAAAACTTTCTTACTTTTACTCACTTTCTCTCTTTTACCAAATCTGTCTCCTTCAGCAAAGGAATTCAGAGGTGGCTGATTTTCTATTCTGGTTTAAGGTTCTTAAGGGAAGTGAGGATGGTTAGAAAGGCATAGGATGCAGATTTCACTCTGGGGTCCAGGGATGGGCCATATGTGTGGAGAGGGGAGAGGGAGCGTCCACAAACCCACTGGTAAGTTTAGTATATATATCCATATGTGGGAGGGTATCCATAGCTTTCCTAAGATTTTTAAGAAGCCATGACCTCAAGAAGATTTGGAACGATAGATATATATAAAAGATGTATTTGGGGGAGACTGCTGCTCAGAGGTGTGGTGTGGGAGACTGATCTGGGTTCTATGGTAAGAGCTCTTCGCCCACTCACATCAGCCCATCTAAGTTTTCTTTTCTTTTTCTTTTTCTTTTTTCTTTTTTCTTTTTTTTTTTTTTTTTTTTACCTTCTCTGCCACTCATAAAGGTGATAAAAATTCATCAGATTCACAAAGCGGTTGAAGTCAGATGGTGATGAAATCCCAGCATAATTGTCACCAGAGAACGTTCTGATTAATAGAAACTGCAGAGGAACTAATTTTATGAAAATAGCAAACGGGATTGTTTTAGCTGAAGCAAGCTGGGAGAGCGGGTGCTGATGCAAACAGCTCCATTGTGGGTGCTGACAGCTCCAATCTGGCCGTTTATTTATTAAATGTCTTTCCGCTGTAAATTATTAAGCCTGGATTCTGGGAGATGAGAGAGCAGACAGAATAAGACAATAGAATGGAAAGCAAACCTGGACAGCACCCTTCAGCATTATTGCAGCATTGTGTTTTAGGAAAGCCCCGGCCTCCCTGGTTTAGAGAAGTAGGATGAATTCTCTCTTTGGTGGGGCTCAGAAATGGACGAGACAAGTAACATGCTTTGATTTCTAAATTATTTGCTAGTTCTTATAAATCAAAGTGTCCTTCAGGGAAAATTTAACCAGTTGGCTCAACAAGTAGGAGTCAGGTTATTTTGTCTGTTCTCTGAAAAGGCTGTTTTGCCCAAACAAGAAAGAACTTGGTCTACCCTAACATTAGCAAGTACCAAATGAAATGTTTTAGGGTGCTCCGTCACCAGAGAATTGGGTTCATTTGATAGCTACAAGGGTCTTTCATGCTGGGAAGGAGTTCTAAGATCGGTTTCTTTCTTTTTTTTTTTTTTCAAATATATATTTTATTGATTTTTTACAGAGAGGAAGGGAGAGGGATAGAAAGTTAGGAACATCGATGAGAGAGAAACATTGATCAGCTGCCTCCTGCACACTCCCCACTGCGGATGTGCCTGCAGCCAAGGTACATGCCCTTGACCGGAATCAAACCTGGGACCCTTGAGTCTGCAGGCTGACGCTCTATCCACTGAGCCAAACCGGTTAGGGCTAAGATCGGTTTCTTAAACTGGAGAATAGAAAAGGCCTGGTGGACAGACGGGAGAGTGGAATTCTGATTATGCGCGTCGTCATTTGAAGCACTGGAGTCCTGGTAAATGGGGAGTGGAGGAGAGAGTTAGTTTGTGTGAATCTTAGGTTCAACGTTTAACCCTCTTTTCTGAACAGCATAATAGAGGACGGGGGGCTTCATTTTTTTGCCAAGCACCACCTCCTTATTTGCTCGCGGCTGGTAACCATGTACCATTTATGGAAGCTTGAGAATAGGTCATGCATTCATCATTTGTTTATTCGTTTGACAAATATTTGTACTGAGGATTCCTGTGTGCCTGGAAAGTGAGGATAAAGAATGAACAAAACAGCCCTGCTCTCATGGAACTTACATTCCAGTGGAAGGAGCCAGAAAGTCAACAAATAAGTGATCTGCTGGTTAAAAAAAAATCTGCTGGTTTCAAGTGCTATGAAGAAGCAATGTGGGGTTCTGGAATAAAGATGGATGAAGCGGCATGTAGGGCGGGGCATTATATTTTATACAAGTGAGGAAGGAGGATCTCTCTGAATAGCCGAAATCTTAGCAGTGACCTGAAGTGAGAGAGTGAAGAGCCGAGGGCCAAGCCAGCATGAAGGCCCTGAGAGGGATGTAGGTGAATTCCAAGAGCTGCAAGGAGGCCAGTGCAGCTGGAGTGGGGAGGGAGCCTGCCGAGGACTTGTAGGGCTGTAGCTTTCTTCTGAGTGATATGGAAGCCACTTGGAGTTTTGCGCAGAGGAGTGACATTAGCTGACTTGCCTGCCAAAAAGCAAAACGAGAAGGAGCGTACCAGGTACCAGCTAATGCAGTCTCAGGGCAGAATGGGGCTTGATTCTCATTCACTAGCTCAGGGGATTGCTTCCCAGTATGCGAAGTGGAAGGTTCATTTCTCTGCATCTGTGGGGTGGGTGAGGGTTCTCTGTTCTTTGTAAACAGCGTCTTCCCCTGGAGGGTGCCACCGGTTGTGACACAGTGGACTTTAGATCTCTTTGTTTGCCTGCAGTTAGAAGGAGGATATGAGGCATCAAACAGCAGAGAATCTGTTCGCACTGGCCCTGCCCAGCGCTGGGTTTGCAGCTGGCCAATACAAAGCTCTTGCAGGAGAAGGCTTCTGCGAGTTCCTATTTCCTCTCCTCTGCGGAGCAGAAGAGGACTGCAGCCCTAGAGGCAGGCACCAGGCAGCTGCTGGGAGGATATATATGGCAAACTCAGCTGGAGCCTATGCAGGAACATTTGGTAGATGGGGGAGGAAACTCATGATGTTTTATGGGGAGTGAGAGAGTATTAGGAGAACCGTGGGGCTTCTGGATTAGCAGATGTCTGGAGGCATCGCTACAGCCTATGACAGGCCTGAGCCCCATGCTTCCTTATAAGATGTCAAGTTCACTGTGTCCAAGAAGCAGCTGAAAAATGCCTCCATTCATTCATCTGGGGTCACACCAATGAGCACGTTCAGTCTGTTCTCTCAGGGTATTTCAGAGCAGAGTCAAACAGGGTTGGGTAATGTAGTCTTTTTTTTTTTTTTAATATATAAGTCTTTAATGATTTGAGAGAGGAAGGGAGAGGGAGAGAGATAGAAACATCAATGATGAGAGAGAATCATTGATCGGCTCCCTCCTGCATACCCCCCATTGGGGATCGAACCTGCAACCTGGGCATGTGCCCTTGGCTGGAATCGAACCTGGACCTTTCAGTCCACAGGCCGACACTCTATCCACTGAGCCAAGCCGGCCAGGGCGGTAGTGTAGTCTTGAGTGGAAGGAGATGGCCAGACCCATACTTAAGGGTTTTAAATGATGGATACAACTCTGATTTGATCTCCCAGCTGCTGAAATTGAAAGGTTCTTTTTAGAGATTGGGGTTGCCTTGAAGTCCACTGTGTCACCACCCTTGGCACTCTCCAGGAGAGGATGCTGTTTACAAAGAATAGAGAACCCTCACCCACCCCACAGATGTGAAGAAATGAGTCTTCCACTCCACATTGGTTCTGGGATTGAAAGACCAAATCCTCAGGAAGGAGGTTCAGAGCTAAATCAGGGCTAGGAATATAGTTCTCTCAGCAGTGCACAGATACCTGGGGATGGCCCAGTTTGAGAGTATAGCTCACAAATATTCCATGTTTGATCACTGAAGACCACTGTCCACAGGGAAGGGAAGAAGCCTTGAAGATTTCAGTTCCTGGAATTTTTGCCTCTGAACTGGTTTTGCTTATCTTAGGAATACCATCCAAAATATACAGAATAGAAAGTGATAATGAATGAGTTTGCTACACCAAGGCAGAGGCCCTGAGGGTAGTAGGTGTGACGTTAGTTAATCTAATACATAAATGATAATAAATGGAATTGCTTCTTTGATTGCTTTGCCAGCGTATTCCCTTGGTTGAGAGTTAGGGGAGTCAGGAAGGACCTAAGTAGGGTACAAAAAGGAGAAAGGAAGGAGTGGTGAAGGACAGGTGGCTGGAGGAATCTAAACGAATAAAAGTGTAATATTAAAATTAACCATCTCTTTGGGATGGGTAAGCCACGCCCACCAGCCAATCAGAGCAACTGTATGCAAATTAACCCAGCCAACATGGAGGCTGCCACTCACGGACCTGAGTAAATGGCAGCTTCCATTGCAGTAGGAGTGAAACTGAAACTGTTTGCGGGCAGCTCGGCTTATCCTGGCTCCAGGCAAAATATATTTGCAAAAAAGTCTCAATGATAGATAGCAGGCCTGGCCTGACTACTAAGGGTAACAATGTCTCATTATAGAAGTGGCGAGGTGAAGCAGAGGAGGTTTCGTTACTAGGCCTTAGCTTAAAGGAACAGTGCATCAATTATAGAAGATAAACAAACCCCAGAAACCTGCTTCCAGCCAGACTTGCTGGGACATTGGGTCAATGGGAGCTGTGGGCAGTCTGAAAGCCTGAAAGTGCCCCTCAGCCCGTCACCTACGCTGGCCACACCCCAATGGGGTGAGGGACGTTACTGGGGGGCTTGGCCAGTCTGCAAACAGCCATCAGCCCCTTACCCAGGCTGTCCAGGTACCCCAGTAGGGACCCAAAACCTGAAGGGACTGTGGGCAGCCTGAAAATGCCCCTCAGCTACTCACCCAGGCTGGCCACACCCCAATGGGGTGAGGGATGTTACTGGGGGGCTTGGCCAGTCTGCAAACAGCCATCAGCCCCTCACCCAGGCTGGCCAGGTACTCCAGTAGGGACCCAAAATCTGAAGGGACTGTGGGCAGCCTGAAAAC